>JAUPFZ010000005.1:12500-55000 GCA_036937285.1 Euphydryas editha | reverse complement strand
CGTCCTGGGGTATACCCCTCCTCGCGCCGTACAACGCCGCGGCTTCGCGGACGCGCAGGTCGAGAGGGAGTATCCCAGCGATTAACAGTGCTGAGTTCAGGGAGGTGGTGCGGTATGCCCTACACAGCTTCTGCGCAAAGCCCCGCTGGACCACGTTCAGCTGCTTACGTACACCTAGCTTGTCCACAGCCGGCGCCCAAACGGCAGCCGCATACAGTATCACGGGCTCAACCACCGCTCTGTAAATAACGCGGATAACTTCGGGGTGGAGGCCCCAGCTCGCCTTCGCGGCTCTCGAAAGCTGGGAGTAGAAGGTGACGGCCTTCTTACAGACGTTCGCGACGTGCGTGTTGAAGGTAAGGCGTTGGTCTAGGACGACTCCCAGTAATTTGATTTCGCCCACCATACCGATGTCGACCCCGCCCATGTGGAGGCGTGGGGTGTCATACTTCAGTTTGCGCGTGATGACCATGGCACTGGTCTTGTGCGGCGCAAACCTCAGTTTATTCTGGACTCCCCACTCCCTCACATGCTCGAGGGCGGCATTGGCGTGGTTTTCGACCTCAAGAGCCGTCTTACCCTCAAAGACCAACACCACATCGTCAGCGAACGCCTGCACGTAGTAATGTCTAGCCTCCAACTCACGAAGCAGTGGATCCAATAAGAGGTTCCACAAAATCGGCCCGCCGATAGACCCTTGCACGCAACCCTTCCCGGTTTCTCTCACGTGCTCTTCCCCACAGTACCGTGCGCGAACATGCCTGCCGCTCAGGTAGCTGCCCAGGAGCCTACGGATGTTAATCGGCACTCGTTCCTCCGCCAGCCGGACTTTTATGCGTGGCCACCAAGCGTTGTCGAAGGCGCCCTCTATATCCAGGGATACAAGTGTCAACAACTTTTTGTTACTTAGTCCAAATCGTATGTGTTCAACCAGTTTATAGAGGGCGTCCTCGGTGCTACGCTGGGGCATAAAGCCGAACTGACGGATACTGAGCCTGGGCGCTATATGGTATTTCAACCTGGCGACAAGCATCTTCTCCAGCACTTTCCCCAGCACCGGAAGGAGACCAATCGGCCGATACGACCGCGGTGTCGTGTAGGTGTTCTTCCCCGGCTTCCGGAGGAAGATCACCGTAGCCTCCTTCCAGGGCTCGGGAAAATGCCGGAGTTCGAGGCACCTGTTGAAAAGAGCCAATGAGAGATTGGGGTCATACTCTATCGCGTGCAAACATATATCGGCGGTAAAACCGTCCGCGCCTGGAGCCTTCTTCGGATTGAAGGACCGGCAGGCCAATTTCAACTCTAAAGGAGTGAAAGGCGGGTCCGTCACATCCGAAGAAGTTTCAACGTCAAAGAGCTCAGCTTGTACCCTCACCCTTCGGTGCTCCTCGGAGTCATCCTCTTCGGAGTCCTCAGGGTAAAAGGTTTCGGCCATAAGCCTCACTGAGCCTTTGGCGTCTAGCTCCATATCGTTCACCACCAGCGGTGGATCTTCGTCTCTCCTGGAGGTTCTGCCGAGGACCCGGTAGATACCCCCCCAAACTGATTCCCCGTCCTGACGCTCACAGAAGGCGACCCAGCTGCGCGTCTGCGCATGCCTCACCTCGGTCTCATAGCGCTCCTTCGCTTCCAGGTACTCCCCGACTACCATTTGACGCCTAACCGGCGCTGCACACCGAATTCTGCATTTCTTGGTGGCCACCTCGCGCTTGAGCGCTGCCAACCCCTCGTTCCACCACGGCATATTCACCACATCTTTCCGCTTTATGGGCGGAATCGACAAGGCGCATGCTTCGGCAATGATTTTGTTGTATTTGGATATAGTTATATCCAAGTCTGAACCTGATGCTAAATTACGTATATAGTCTATGGAAAAGTTTTCTCTTGTAATAATTTGGCCCAGTTTCTCACGAAACCGGGCCCAATTTGCATTTTTGGTGAAATAAATACGGGTGGTATGTTTAATAAAGTTTTTGTTGATGCACCTTGTCGTCAATGTGAAGGATATGCCGTTGTGGTCCGAGCTGGTCAGGTCTTCGCGCACGCGCCAGTCGTCCACCAAGCCATACAGGTCCGGCGATACAGCAGTTATGTCAACATAGCTGCTGTACCTTACGCCGCCCCGGATAGTATCAAAGGTAGGGGTTTCCCCTTGGTTCAGGATGCAAAGTCCGAGGTCCTCCAGCGCCCCGTGTAGTTCCTCGCCTCTGCGGTCGGTCACGGGACTCTTCCACCAGACGCACTTAGCATTGGAGTCACCCCCAATGATCATACTCCGAGCTCCCGTCTCACGCTGCACCCGGCGCAGGTGAGCTAGGTACGAGTCCATCGGCAGGTCGGGCTCAAAGTAAAATGAAACCAGGATGATCTCCCAGCTGCGGACTCGGATCCCCACCACTGAGATGTTGTTAGTGGTGAGTTTCGGGTACTGTGTGATGTGAAGGTCCGCGTCGAAGACTATGACCGCGGCCTTTACAGTCCCACTTCCATGATCCGCAGACTGGAAGACTCTGATCCCATTTTGACTCTTCACACGCCCTGTTCCGCCGACGTATGGCTCCTGTACCAAAGCCATCCGCGCTCGTAGTTCTGAGGCCTGAATCAGCAGCTCGGAGTATGCCAACTTGCTACGCTGGAGGTTCGCCTGGAGGATTTTTATAGCCACTGGGTCCGCCGGCGCGCCCTTAGCAATACGCTACGGATTGCCGGGCGAGGTCATCCCACCTCTTCCTGACGGGACAGCTGTCGCTAAATGCGTTATGTTCGACATTGTCGAACTTCGCGCGACAACAGTTCCGGCAGGAAGGTGGGGACCCCGCCAGCCAATCCGCGCATTTAGAGCGCAGGTGCGGCCCGCCGCAGTGGCTACAGAGGTCTGCCGGGTCCTTGCAGTACTTGCGCCCGTGGCCAAACCCGAGGCATCGCGTGCATTGGACCAGCGGAGACTGGTCCTCTGCTCGCACCCTCATGAGGTCGACGTGGACTGAGCCCACGCCGGTTATCCTCGCCCAGAGGGTGGGCGACGCACTCAGGACCACGTTGACCACGTGCGGGTTCCTGACCTTCCGACGGTATTTTACCACGAGGCGGTCATCCCCGGGGCCGAGGCCGTCAAAGAGGTCCCGATTTTGGTTCCTCAGGGCCTTGACAATGTCGCCGTCAGTGTTGACAGCCAAGACGCCTCTGAGGACGAAAAGCGGGTCTCTATTCTTGACGTCCTCGACAACGAGGCCCGATCCTTCTTTCCCTAGTCGCTCCTTCGCCCTCCTCCTATCCTCAGCAGTCCCGAATCCCATTATAACCTTACGGTCCTTGGCCTTCCGAACCCGGTCCACCTTCACCCATCCTGATTTTGCGTCTATGGTCTCTCGCACCCTTCCGAGAACCTGTTCTGCCGTCTCCTTCTCGTTCTCGGAAGTGACGACCACCGAGTGCAGCGCCGCGGGCCTTGTGTGTTGCTGCGGTCTTGCAGCGGCCACGCTGGCGTAGCTGAGCCGCTGTTCCTCGACCACCTGACTGCTCTTCGCGAGCTGTTCCTGGAGAGCCTTCATCCGCTCATTGCTCTCCAGGAGGAGCCGAGAGTGCTCGTCGAGCTTTGCGCTCAGTCCGGAGTCCGGAGGCACCGTGAATGTGGTGTCGGTGGTTGCAGCCACCGGGACCACATCCACGGAGCCTCCGCTCCCCTTCCGAGCCCTCCCGGCCCCCAGGTCGGCCTCAGATTCAGCGACCAGCCTCATAAGCGCGTCCAGGGACTCCAAGATCGTCGCCTTGAGGTCGCCCCTGAGGTTCCTGGACGCGTCCACCGCATCCTTCGCCTTCTTGTGATGCGAGCGCGCTCGCTGGACTCGAGTGGTCGCCTTGGATGAAGAGGCCTTTACCACCCCTCCTTCTATAGGGCTACCGGCCGACTTGCGGCAGGTAGATACCACGGTTTTGGAAGTGGTTGGGGCGTCCCGCACCGCGTCAGAGGCAGTCTCGGCAGCCGCCCCTTCCCACTGCTCAAGGCTACGCCTTGGTAATTTTTTCACTTCTTTTGGGGGGGTAGACGATGGGTTCGTCACTTCCCGCCGTTTCACCGGGGTTCTCAGGCCAAGTACCATAGTGGAGGTCGCGTCGATGGTTTAAAATTAAAAGGAAAATGTCAAAATGTCAAAAAAGAGAAAACGAAAAATAAAATAAATTAAATATGTCAGGTAAATTAAAAACCGCAATAGCGGGGTGTATAAGTAAAACAGAGACTGTTCCTAGTCTAAATTGGTGCTGCAGAATACTGCAGCCACTCAAGGATTCCTAATTCTACTTAAAACTAAAACAAAAACTTAAAACTATCGTCCGCCGTCGACTCTACGACCGAACTCTACCGGGGCTCTATGTAGAGCCTCCCCGTCACTACTGTCTTACAGATCTCGGAGGGGGCCGATGAACGTCGAAAACCGCGCGTCGCTACGACCAGCGGTTCCCGAGATATCGCGCCTCAAATATTTACAATATGGCGTCCGCGCTGTCAGCCTAGATCTAGACTGAGTTTCAAAAAATTTTATCTCGGGAACCACTGGTCGCAGAATGGCGTGCGACGGCTCCCCGTTATGGTCCTCACGAGATCTATCAAGATCTGTGTCTAAATTTAAATATTTTGGGGTTAGTGCTCTACAGAGACCCCAGCACACTGTAATTGTGGCCCTCGTTACGGCCGACTCAGCAACGAAAACCGCGTCGCGCTGCGACCAGCGGTTGCCGAGATATTGCGCCCCGAAGATTTCCAAGATGGCGTCCGCGCAATATAGTCAAAATTTCGAAAATCGGTATCTCGGGAACCGCTGACCGCAGAAAAGCGTGCGACGGCTCGTCGTATTGGTCTCGTCGCGACCCACTCGAATTTAGCCCCCAAAACGCGATCGAGGTGGTCAACACCAAAATGAGATCCAAGCACCCCTACAAGCTAGAATAAGACGTGACTAACACGACAGTGAAAGCCGCGCCTCGGTACGACCTATAGGGCCGAAGTTATGCTACTTTAAAAATTTTCAAGATGGCCACCAATATGGCCACCACTTGTCACACTTTTGCCAATTTCGGCTATTCTGCGTCTAATCGGGCCGTGCTTGGGCTCGTTTTAAAGATAATTTTATAATCTATTTAATGGTTTATATACAATAATTTTAAAAGCAACCCCCGATTTTTAGGGGTTGAAAAACTAACTTTTTACAGTAAAAATTAAAAATAAAAATACTAAAAATAATTTAAAAATTTTACAAAAAATTCTATAACCTAAGCAGACTATGTACTAATTTTTGAATAGGGTTCCGATGAGATCAGACCAAGGGTTTCACCCCCACGTGCACACCCCAAAATTTCAAAAAATTATAATTTAAAAAACTATCTGGCCGAAAATTTTCAAATTTCGCACACAGTTAGAACCAATTAAAATCTACAAAAAACAATAAAATTATAGGGGTGTCGTCGATCTTGTTTTAAAAATATTTAATTTTGAATTTTGAAAAAATTTTTGGGAGCTGATATCTTCGAAACCACTAACCGTAAAAATATGTCCGAGGTGTCGTTGAGAAGGGCTCGTCGTGCTGCGTCGAATGAGATGCTTAGCGTCTCCGTCACTCGTCTGGAACCCCGACCACGTGTTTTCGTGATCGGTGGTTTTTTAATTATTTCTCCGCGCGCTTGCACGGGAAAAATCAAATTTATAGCTCGTTTTGTAGAGCTCAAGAAGCTCCGTCGGACGACACAATAAAATACATAGGTCGTCGATCTTATTCGCGCAGCGTTTTCGATCAAAGTTTTCAAAATTTGAAAATTTGCACTTTACGCACTTTTTTCACACACTTTCCGATCGTGGCGCGAAAAACCAAAACTGTCACCATGTAGAGCGTTTATTTGCGCAACTTTTGATATATATTTTACGAAAATCGGTCGCGAAAAAACCACTTTTTCTTATTTTACAAAGTTAAAAACGGGCGGAGCGGCACTCGAACAACGTGATACGCGTCTGCTTTCAACTGAGTCTGGCGGCGGAAGGGGGGTTAGGTTAGGTTAGGTTAGGTTAGGTTAGGTTAGGTTAGGTTAGGTTAGGTTAGGTTAGGTTAGGTTAGGTTAGGTTAGGTTAGGTTAGGTTAGGTTAGGTTAGGTTAGGTTAGGTTAGGTTAGGTTAGGTTAGGTTAGGTTAGGTTAGGTTAGGTTAGGTTAGGTTAGGTTAGGTTAGGTTAGGTTAGGTTAGGTTAGGTTAGGTTAGGTTAGGTTAGGTTAGGTTAGGTTAGGTTAGGTTAGGTTAGGTTAGGTTAGGTTAGGTTAGGTTAGGTTAGGTTAGGTTAGGTTAGGTTAGGTTAGGTTAGGTTAGGTTAGGTTAGGTTAGGTTAGGTTAGGTTAGGTTAGGTTAGGTTAGGTTAGGTTAGGTTAGGTTAGGTTAGGTTAGGTTAGGTTAGGTTAGGTTAGGTTAGGTTAGGTTAGGTTAGGTTAGGTTAGGTTAGGTTAGGTTAGGTTAGGTTAGGTTAGGTTAGGTTAGGTTAGGTTAGGTTAGGTTAGGTTAGGTTAGGTTAGGTTAGGTTAGGTTAGGTTAGGTTAGGTTAGGTTAGGTTAGGTTAGGTTAGGTTAGGTTAGGTTAGGTTAGGTTAGGTTAGGTTAGGTTAGGTTAGGTTAGGTTAGGTTAGGTTAGGTTAGGTTAGGTTAGGTTAGGTTAGGTTAGGTTAGGTTAGGTTAGGTTAGGTTAGGTTAGGTTAGGTTAGGTTAGGTTAGGTTAGGTTAGGTTAGGTTAGGTTAGGTTAGGTTAGGTTAGGTTAGGTTAGGTTAGGTTAGGTTAGGTTAGGTTAGGTTAGGTTAGGTTAGGTTAGGTTAGGTTAGGTTAGGTTAGGTTAGGTTAGGTTAGGTTAGGTTAGGTTAGGTTAGGTTAGGTTAGGTTAGGTTAGGTTAGGTTAGGTTAGGTTAGGTTAGGTTAGGTTAGGTTAGGTTAGGTTAGGTTAGGTTAGGTTAGGTTAGGTTAGGTTAGGTTAGGTTAGGTTAGGTTAGGTTAGGTTAGGTTAGGTTAGGTTAGGTTAGGTTAGGTTAGGTTAGGTTAGGTTAGGTTAGGTTAGGTTAGGTTAGGTTAGGTTAGGTTAGGTTAGGTTAGGTTAGGTTAGGTTAGGTTAGGTTAGGTTAGGTTAGGTTTTTTTTTTTTTTTTTTTTTTTTTTTTTTTTTTTTTTTTT
Source organism: Euphydryas editha (assembly GCA_036937285.1). Classification (NCBI taxonomy): domain Eukaryota; kingdom Metazoa; phylum Arthropoda; class Insecta; order Lepidoptera; family Nymphalidae; genus Euphydryas; species Euphydryas editha. The sequence goes on along the minus strand of JAUPFZ010000005.1, from coordinate 47,809 downwards.
ATTTATATACTAGACCTCCCCGACATTGTGGGAAGACTGTTTTTACAATTGTCTTTAATATATCTTGTTTCAGTTTTGGAGCAAAATTAACAAACCTTTCATACTATCTATCTTGTGCTCTGATCGTCAGTCATTCCGCATCCCATTTTCATCTAGCATTCATCATCATTCAATCATGGGCTGAGGGCCTTTGTGTACTTATATCTAAGTAAAACGCAAGGGGAGGGCGGGGACAGTGAAGGGGGAGACAGTGGGTATCTATTTAATAATTACAACAATTTTTCCTTAAAATCTAAGAAACTTACTTAACTATTAATACTTCTTCTTCTTATACATAATAGCTTTTGATACAACATATCTTACTATCTTATTCTTCTATTACTTATTGGTAGCAGTTTTATTAACTGAACACTAATTCTATTATTTACAAAGGCAGAACTATTACAAACAGGTTTAACATGTTAATTATTTACATAAAAATTTTTTAATTGTAAGAAATGAATATTTCATACAATTTACAAAACTTATGACTAACTTAAAACTATGTTCCTGTCTATTTATTTTACAAAATTTTTATGCTAGCCTACTTATAACTAAAACTATAAATACCTAACATAAATTACTTAGACCTTATTTCTATTATTAACTGCTATACAAACTTTTTTACAAAATGTCAGGAACAAGTCTCTATCCTTACGACATACAACTTCCGATAGCGTGTTGACATCCAATTTAGTACCTAATGAAATTTCTACGTTCTGCCTCTCGCTACCATGGGCCGGGCAGTCCAGGAGGACGTGGAGGACAGATTCAGAACACGCAGGATCGCAGACGCACGATGGACTCTCCTTGCACTTGAAGCGGTGCAAGTACTCGGAGAATCCACCATGCCCCGTCAATACCTGGGTGACAAATCTATCCACCTTTATTTTACCGATGATACGGTATGCGGCTATCGCGTCCGGGAAAAAGACCCGGGTGACACCGGCAGTTTTACCGGCCCGGTATCGCTGGTTCCATTCATCAAGCGATCGCATACGAATGCTTCGCTTGATGAACGAAACCGGGCAGCTGTCGTAGTCAAAGGCGCGCTTGGACTTTAGCGCAGCTTCCTTGGCCAGATGGTCGGCACGCTCGTTCCCCTCTAGTCCCGCGTGGGCTTTGATCCAGAACAAATTGACAAGTTTGTCCTGTATCAAAGCCCTGCGCAGGTGGCCCCGCGCCTCGACGGCCAGGGGGTGGAGGGCAACTGGATTTATTGTTGTCTGCAGTGCCGACAGAGAGTCAGAGTAAATTCCGATTGATCTGGCCGAGTTATCTGCAGCCGTCCGCGCCGCCCTGCATATCGCCAGGAGTTCCGCCTGGTAGACGGTGCAAAAGGACGGCAAAGTAAGCTTGAGGGTTTTGGTTTCGGCGGCGCCTCTCCATATGGAAAGCGCCGCGCCCACTTTGCCCTCAATCTTACTGCCGTCCGTGTAGATGTTGAGGTCGTGGTCAATATTAACCGCGACTTGTTCCTCGTCCACCAGGCACTTGAACTCCAGGTCGATATGCTTAGCGGGATGCGGAGACCGCAGAGCCGAGGACATCCGTTCCACCTCCCGATCCCCTATCGCGTCCTGGGGTATACCCCTCCTCGCGCCGTACAGCGCCGCGGCTTCGCGGACGCGCAGGTCGAGGGGGAGTATCCCAGCGAGCAACAGTGCTGAGTTCAGGGAGGTGGTGCGGTATGCCCTACACAGCTTCTGCGCAAAGCCCCGCTGGACCACGTTCAGCTGCTTACGTATACCGAGCTTGTCCACAGCCGGCGCCCAAACGGCAGCCGCATACAGTATCACGGGCTCAACCACCGCTCTGTAAATAACGCGGATGACTTCGGGGTGGAGGCCCCAGCTCGCCTTCGCGGCTCTCGAAAGCTGGGAATAGAAGGTGACGGCCTTCTTACAGACGTTCGCGACGTGCGTGTTGAAGGTAAGGCGTTGGTCTAGGACGACTCCCAGTAGTTTGATTTCGCCCACCATACCAATGTCGACCCCGCCCATGTGGAGGCGTGGGGTGTCATACTTCAGTTTGCGCGTGATGACCATAGCACTGGTCTTGTGCGGCGCAAACTTCAGCTTATTCTGGACTCCCCACTCCCTCACATGCTCGAGGGCGGCATTGGCGTGGTTTTCGACCTCAAGAGCCGTCTTACCCTCAAAGACCAACACCACATCGTCAGCGAACGCCTGCACGTAGTAATGTCTAGCCTCCAACTCACGAAGCAGTGGATCCAATAGAAGGTTCCACAAAATCGGCCCGCCGATAGACCCTTGCACGCAACCCTTCCCGGTTTCTCTCACGTGCTCTTCCCCACAGTACCGTGCGCGAACATGCCTGCCGCTCAGGTAGCTGCCCAGGAGCCCACGGATGTTAAACGGCACTAGTTCCTCCGCCAGTCTGACCTTAATACGCGGCCACCAAGCGTTGTCGAAGGCGCCCTCTATATCCAGGGATACAAGTGTCAACAACTTTTTGTTACTCAATCCAAATCGTATGTGTTCAACCAGTTTATAGAGGGCGTCCTCGGTGCTCCGCTGGGGCATAAAGCCAAACTGGCGGGTACTGAGCCTGGGCGCTATATGGTATTTCAACCTGGCGACAAGCATCTTCTCCAGCACTTTCCCCAGCACCGGAAGGAGACCAATCGGCCGATACGACCGCGGTGTCGTGTAGGTGTTCTTCCCCGGCTTCCGGAGGAAGATCACCGTAGCCTCCTTCCAGGGCTCGGGAAAATGTCGGAGTTCGAGGCACCTGTTGAAAAGAGCCAATGAGAGATCGGGGTCATACTCTATCGCGTGCAAGCATATATCGGCGGTAAAACCGTCCGCGCCTGGAGCCTTCTTCGGATTGAAGGACCGGCAGGCCAATTTCAACTCTAAAGGAGTGAAAGGCGGGTCCGTCACATCCGAAGAAGTTTCAACGTCAAAGAGCTCAGCTTGTACCCTCACCCTTCGGTGCTCCTCGGAGTCATCCTCTTCGGAGTCCTCCGGGTAAAAGGTTTCGGCCATAAGCCTCACCGAGCCTTTGGCGTCTAGCTCCATATTGTCTACCACCAGCGGTGGGTCTTCGTCTCTCCTGGAGGTTCTGCCGAGGACCCGGTAAATACCCCCCCAAACCGATTCCCCGTCTTGGCGCTCGCAGAAGGAGACCCAGCTGCGCGTCTGCGCATGCCTTACCTCGGTCTCATAACGCTCCTTCGCCTCGAGGTACTCCCCGACTACCTTTTGACGCCTAACCGGCGCTGCACACCGAATCCTGCATCTCTTGGTGGCCACCTCACGCTTGAGCGCTGCCAACCCCTCGTTCCACCACGGCATATTCAACACATCCTTCCGCTTTATAGGCGGAATTGACGAGGCACATGCTTCGGCGATAATTTTGTTATATTTAACTATTGTTAGGTCTAATTCTGGGCCTGTTTCTATATGTTTCAAAAAGTCTATTGTTAAATTTTCTCGATGGATAATTTGGCCCAGTTTCTCACGAAACTGGGCCCAATTTGCATTTTTAGTGTAATAAACCCGAGTACTGTGTTTAATGAAGTTTTTATTCATGCGCCCCGTCGATAATGTGTAGGATATGCCATTGTGGTCCGAGCTGGTCAGGTCTTCGCGCACGCGCCAGTCGTCCACCAAGCTATACAGGTCCGGCGATACAGCAGTTATGTCAACATAACTGCTGTACCTTACGCCGCCCCGGATAGTGTCAAATGTAGGGGTTTCCCCTCGGTTCAGGATGCAGAGCCCGAGGTCCTCCAGTGAGCCGTGCAGTTCCTCGCCGCGGCGATCTGTCACGGGACTCCCCCACCAGACGCTCTTGGCATTGGAGTCGCCCCCAATTATAACACTCCGAGCTCCTGTCTCGCGCTGCACCCGGCGCAGGTGTGCTAGGTACGAGTCCATCGGCAGGTCGGGCTCAAAGTAAAATGAAACCAGGATGATCTCCCAGTTGCGGACTCGGATCCCCACCACTGCGATGTTGGTCGTGGTGAGTTTCGGGTACTGTGTTATGTGAAGGTCCGCGTCAAAAACTATGATCGCGGCCTTAACAGTCCCACTTCCATGGTCCGCACACTGGAAGACTCTGATCCCATTTTGACTCTTCACACGCCCTGTTCCGCCGACGTATGGCTCCTGTACCAGAGCAAACCGCGCACGCTGGTTAGAGGCTTCGATCAGCAGCTCGGAGTGTGCCAACTTACTGCGCTGGAGGTTCGTCTGGAGGACTTTGAGAACCACTGCGTTCGCCGGCGCGCCCTTAGCAATACGCTACGGATTGCCGGGCGAGGTCATCCCACCTCTTCCTGACGGGACAGTTGTCGCTAAATGCGTTGTGTTCAACATTGTCAAACTTCGCGCGACAACAGTTCCGGCAGGAAGGTGGGGACCCCGCCAGCCAATCCGCGCACTTGGAGCGTAAGTGCGGCCCGCCGCAGTGGCTACAGAGGTCTGCCGGGTCTTTGCAGAACTTACGCCCATGGCCGTATCCGAGGCATCGCGTGCACTGGACCAGTGGAGACTGGTCCTCCGCTCGCACCCTCTGGAGGTCGATATGGACAGAGCCCACACCGGTTATCCTCGCCCAGAGGGTGGGCGACGCACTCAGCACGACGTTGGCCACATGCGGGTTCCTAGCCCGTCTGCGATACCTTACTTCGAGTCGGTCATCCCCAGGGCCGAGGCCGTCAAAGAGGTCCCGATTCTGGTTCCTTAGGGCCTTTATGATATCACCATCGGTGTTTATCGTCAGGACACCTCTAAGGACCAGAAGCGGGTCTCTATTTTTGACGTCCTCGACGTTGAGGCCCGACCCTTCCTTCGCCAACCTCTCCTTAGCCTTTCTTCGGTCCTCGGCAGTGCTAAAGCCCATGACGACCTTGCGGTCTTTGGCCTTCCGGACCCGGTCGACTTTTACCCATCCCTCCTTCGCGTTCAGGGTTTTCCTCACCTTTCCAAGGACCTCCTCTCCTGTGTCCTCTTCGTCCTTGGAAGTGACCACCACCGAGTGGAGTGCCGCGGGCCTCGCTGGCTGCTGCGGCTTCGTAGCAGCCACGCAGGCGTAACTACGCTGTTGGTCCTCGGCCGACCTGCTGCACCTAGTGAGCTGCTCCTGGAGAGCCTTCATACGTTCGTTACTCTCCAGGAGAAGCCGAGAGTGCTCATCGAGCTTGGTGCTCAGGCCGGAGTCCGAGGGCACCGTAAATGTGGTGTCGGCGTCCTTAGTCGTCGACACCCCCTTCACGGAGCCCCCGGCACCCTTACGAGCCCTCTCGGCTTTCAGGTCGGCTTCGGACTCAAAAATCAGTTTCTTGAGCTCGTCCAGGGACCCCAGGATCGTCGCCTTGAGATCGCCCCTGAGGTTCCTGGACGTGTCCACCGCCTGCTTCGCCTTTAAATAATGGTGCTTGGCCCGCTGCAACCTGTTCTGCCCGGTGGTCGCCACTGGTGAGTGAACCAGCACTCTAACCCCCCCCTTCGGACTCTCAACCCGCTTTGGGGTCGGTGTCTTTTCCTTGGAGGTGGAGGGGGCGCCCGGTCCGGCCGTATAAGCCGACTCGGGAGCCACCCCCACCCCCTTCGGACTCTCTACCCGCTCAGCGGTCATCTTGTTCTTAGAGGTGGAGGGGGCGCCCTGTACACCTGTAGAGGTCGATTCAGGAGCTGCCCTCTCAAACTTCTCTAGGCTGAGCCTAGGCAACTTATTTATTTTCTGGGGGGGGGTTGAAGGCGGGTTCGCTTTTTCCGGTCGCTTGACCGGTGTCCGGAGTCCCAGAACCATTGTCAGGGAGGTCGCGTGAAATAATAAAATAAATCAAAGAAAAAATGTATAAATTTAAATGTCAAAATAAATAAAAGTCAAAAAATAAACAATTAAAATAATAAAAGTCAAAATAAAATATAAACAAAATGTCAAAATTAAAATTGCCGCAATAGCGGGTTGTATATCGCAAAACAAAGACTGTTCCTGTCTAAAATAGTGCTGTAGAATGTCTACAGCACTTCAAATACCCTAAATCTATCTTAAACCTAGATAAAACCACCTCCGCTGCCGATTTGCAGAGGGTCTCTACAACGACTCTAGGTAGAGCCGCCGAACCAGCACCAGCTGATAGTCGTCACCGGGGGAAAACTAACAGAAAAAACCGCGTCGCTCTACGACCAACGGTTCACGAGATATCGCGAATTTAATTTTTTCAAGATGGCGGACCAAAAGGTGGTTCCGCCGTAACCAGAATTTCAAAAATTAATAACTCCCGAACCGCTGGTCGCAGAGACACGAGCGACGGCTCTCCGTAATGGGCTCTTCGCCCTCTACCTGAAACCGGGGTTATTTTTATTATTTTTGCGATGACTCCGTATGGAGTCCCCGGTACCCTACGATCGTAGTCCTCGCCCCGGCAACTACCACAGTTCAAACCGCGTCGCGCTGCGACCAGCGGTTGCCGAGATATTGCGCCTTGAAAAAATCCAAAATGGCGTCCGCGCACTTTGCGCAGGATTTTAAAATTCAATATCTCGGGAACCGCCAATCGCAGAACCGCGTGCGACGGCTCTCCGTGTCGGCCCTCGCGAGCTCTATCAGGAGCTAAGCCTGAAAATTCGATTCGGGTGGTCGACTCTATCTAGAGTCGCTGACGTGCTAGGCGTGTAGCCCTTATCCTAACCTTATATATACAGAAAACCGCACGCTTATACGACGGCCAGAGCCCAAGTTATAACAATTTTAAACTTTTTAATATGGCCGCCAATATGGCCACCAGTTGTCTACTTTTTTCTAAAAACAGCTATTTTAGGTCAAAACTAGTCGAGCTTGGGCTCGTTTTAAAGGGCTTTAAGTTTACTACACGATGGACCCTATCAAATAATTTTAAAATCAACCCCCGATTTTTAAGGGTGGAAAAAGTCACTTTTTTACAATAAAAACTCAAATAAAAAATACTAAAACTAATTTTAAAATTCTACAAAAAATTTACAGCCTTAAACTAACTATAAACTATTTTTTAAGAGGGGTTCCAAAGAAATCGGACAAAGGGTTTCACCCCCACGTGCACACCCCGAATTTTTAAAAATTTATATTTAAAAAACTACTGGGCCGAAAATTTTCAAATTTGGTACACAGCTAGATCTCACTAAACACTATATAAAACAACAAAAATAAAGGGGTGTCGTCGATTTACTTTTTTAGATATTAAATTTTGAATTTTGAAAAATTTTTTAAAATCCGATTTCTCCAAAACCACTAACCTTAAAAATATGCTTGAAGCACCGATGAGCTGCCCGCAGTGTGCCGCTTCGATTGAGGTATGAATCACCTCTGTCAGACGTCTGCAACCCGGACCACGTGGTTTTGTGATCCGGGGTTTTTTGATTATAATTCCGCGCGCTAGCACGGAAAAAATCCGAGTGAGGGCTCGTTTTGTAGAGCTCGTAGAGGCGCGTTCGACGACACTATAAAAAATATAGGTCGTCGATCTTATTCGCGCAGCGTTTGCTTCCAAAGTTTTAAAAATTTTGAATTTTGCACTTTGCGCGCTTTTTTCGCGCACTTGGCGCACGTGGCGCGAAAAACCAAAACCGTCACCAGATAGTACACTTAATACCGCAACTTTTGGTATAAAAATCACAGAAATCGATGCACTTTTAACCACTTTTATGAATTTTTAAAGATAAAAATCGGGCGGAGCGGCACTCCAACAACATGTAGCACGTCCTCTCTCGACTGCGTTCGACGGCGGAAGGGGTTAGGTTAGGTTAGGTTAGGTTAGGTTAGGTTAGGTTAGGTTAGGTTAGGTTAGGTTAGGTTAGGTTAGGTTAGGTTAGGTTAGGTTAGGTTAGGTTAGGTTAGGTTAGGTTAGGTTAGGTTAGGTTAGGTTAGGTTAGGTTAGGTTAGGTTAGGTTAGGTTAGGTTAGGTTAGGTTAGGTTAGGTTAGGTTAGGTTAGGTTAGGTTAGGTTAGGTTAGGTTAGGTTAGGTTAGGTTAGGTTAGGTTAGGTTAGGTTAGGTTAGGTTAGGTTAGGTTAGGTTAGGTTAGGTTAGGTTAGGTTAGGTTAGGTTAGGTTAGGTTAGGTTAGGTTAGGTTAGGTTAGGTTAGGTTAGGTTAGGTTAGGTTAGGTTAGGTTAGGTTAGGTTAGGTTAGGTTAGGTTAGGTTAGGTTAGGTTAGGTTAGGTTAGGTTAGGTTAGGTTAGGTTAGGTTAGGTTAGGTTAGGTTAGGTTAGGTTAGGTTAGGTTAGGTTAGGTTAGGTTAGGTTAGGTTAGGTTAGGTTAGGTTAGGTTAGGTTAGGTTAGGTTAGGTTAGGTTAGGTTAGGTTAGGTTAGGTTAGGTTAGGTTAGGTTAGGTTAGGTTAGGTTAGGTTAGGTTAGGTTAGGTTAGGTTAGGTTAGGTTAGGTTAGGTTAGGTTAGGTTAGGTTAGGTTAGGTTAGGTTAGGTTAGGTTAGGTTAGGTTAGGTTAGGTTAGGTTAGGTTAGGTTAGGTTAGGTTAGGTTAGGTTAGGTTAGGTTAGGTTAGGTTAGGTTAGGTTAGGTTAGGTTAGGTTAGGTTAGGTTAGGTTAGGTTAGGTTAGGTTAGGTTAGGTTAGGTTAGGTTAGGTTAGGTTAGGTTAGGTTAGGTTAGGTTAGGTTAGGTTAGGTTAGGTTAGGTTAGGTTAGGTTAGGTTAGGTTAGGTTAGGTTAGGTTAGGTTAGGTTAGGTTAGGTTAGGTTAGGTTAGGTTAGGTTAGGTTAGGTTAGGTTAGGTTAGGTTAGGTTAGGTTAGGTTAGGTTAGGTTAGGTTAGGTTAGGTTAGGTTAGGTTAGGTTAGGTTAGGTTAGGTTAGGTTAGGTTAGGTTAGGTTAGGTTAGGTTAGGTTAGGTTAGGTTAGGTTAGGTTAGGTTAGGTTAGGTTAGGTTAGGTTAGGTTAGGTTAGGTTAGGTTAGGTTAGGTTAGGTTAGGTTAGGTTAGGTTAGGTTAGGTTAGGTTAGGTTAGGTTAGGTTAGGTTAGGTTAGGTTAGGTTAGGTTAGGTTAGGTTAGGTTAGGTTAGGTTAGGTTAGGTTAGGTTAGGTTAGGTTAGGTTAGGTTAGGTTAGGTTAGGTTAGGTTAGGTTAGGTTAGGTTAGGTTAGGTTAGGTTAGGTTAGGTTAGGTTAGGTTAGGTTAGGTTAGGTTAGGTTAGGTTAGGTTAGGTTAGGTTAGGTTAGGTTAGGTTAGGTTAGGTTAGGTTAGGTTAGGTTAGGTTAGGTTAGGTTAGGTTAGGTTAGGTTAGGTTAGGTTAGGTTAGGTTAGGTTAGGTTAGGTTAGGTTAGGTTAGGTTAGGTTAGGTTAGGTTAGGTTAGGTTAGGTTAGGTTAGGTTAGGTTAGGTTAGGTTAGGTTAGGTTAGGTTAGGTTAGGTTAGGTTAGGTTAGGTTAGGTTAGGTTAGGTTAGGTTAGGTTAGGTTAGGTTAGGTTAGGTTAGGTTAGGTTAGGTTAGGTTAGGTTAGGTTAGGTTAGGTTAGGTTAGGTTAGGTTAGGTTAGGTTAGGTTAGGTTAGGTTAGGTTAGGTTAGGTTAGGTTAGGTTAGGTTAGGTTAGGTTAGGTTAGGTTAGGTTAGGTTAGGTTAGGTTAGGTTAGGTTAGGTTAGGTTAGGTTAGGTTAGGTTAGGTTAGGTTAGGTTAGGTTAGGTTAGGTTAGGTTAGGTTAGGTTAGGTTAGGTTAGGTTAGGTTAGGTTAGGTTAGGTTAGGTTAGGTTAGGTTAGGTTAGGTTAGGTTAGGTTAGGTTAGGTTAGGTTAGGTTAGGTTAGGTTAGGTTAGGTTAGGTTAGGTTAGGTTAGGTTAGGTTAGGTTAGGTTAGGTTAGGTTAGGTTAGGTTAGGTTAGGTTAGGTTAGGTTAGGTTAGGTTAGGTTAGGTTAGGTTAGGTTAGGTTAGGTTAGGTTAGGTTAGGTTAGGTTAGGTTAGGTTAGGTTAGGTTAGGTTAGGTTAGGTTAGGTTAGGTTAGGTTAGGTTAGGTTAGGTTAGGTTAGGTTAGGTTAGGTTAGGTTAGGTTAGGTTAGGTTAGGTTAGGTTAGGTTAGGTTAGGTTAGGTTAGGTTAGGTTAGGTTAGGTTAGGTTAGGTTAGGTTAGGTTAGGTTAGGTTAGGTTAGGTTAGGTTAGGTTAGGTTAGGTTAGGTTAGGTTAGGTTAGGTTAGGTTAGGTTAGGTTAGGTTAGGTTAGGTTAGGTTAGGTTAGGTTAGGTTAGGTTAGGTTAGGTTAGGTTAGGTTAGGTTAGGTTAGGTTAGGTTAGGTTAGGTTAGGTTAGGTTAGGTTAGGTTAGGTTAGGTTAGGTTAGGTTAGGTTAGGTTAGGTTAGGTTAGGTTAGGTTAGGTTAGGTTAGGTTAGGTTAGGTTAGGTTAGGTTAGGTTAGGTTAGGTTAGGTTAGGTTAGGTTAGGTTAGGTTAGGTTAGGTTAGGTTAGGTTAGGTTAGGTTAGGTTAGGTTAGGTTAGGTTAGGTTAGGTTAGGTTAGGTTAGGTTAGGTTAGGTTAGGTTAGGTTAGGTTAGGTTAGGTTAGGTTAGGTTAGGTTAGGTTAGGTTAGGTTAGGTTAGGTTAGGTTAGGTTAGGTTAGGTTAGGTTAGGTTAGGTTAGGTTAGGTTAGGTTAGGTTAGGTTAGGTTAGGTTAGGTTAGGTTAGGTTAGGTTAGGTTAGGTTAGGTTAGGTTAGGTTAGGTTAGGTTAGGTTAGGTTAGGTTAGGTTAGGTTAGGTTAGGTTAGGTTAGGTTAGGTTAGGTTAGGTTAGGTTAGGTTAGGTTAGGTTAGGTTAGGTTAGGTTAGGTTAGGTTAGGTTAGGTTAGGTTAGGTTAGGTTAGGTTAGGTTAGGTTAGGTTAGGTTAGGTTAGGTTAGGTTAGGTTAGGTTAGGTTAGGTTAGGTTAGGTTAGGTTAGGTTAGGTTAGGTTAGGTTAGGTTAGGTTAGGTTAGGTTAGGTTAGGTTAGGTTAGGTTAGGTTAGGTTAGGTTAGGTTAGGTTAGGTTAGGTTAGGTTAGGTTAGGTTAGGTTAGGTTAGGTTAGGTTAGGTTAGGTTAGGTTAGGTTAGGTTAGGTTAGGTTAGGTTAGGTTAGGTTAGGTTAGGTTAGGTTAGGTTAGGTTAGGTTAGGTTAGGTTAGGTTAGGTTAGGTTAGGTTAGGTTAGGTTAGGTTAGGTTAGGTTAGGTTAGGTTAGGTTAGGTTAGGTTAGGTTAGGTTAGGTTAGGTTAGGTTAGGTTAGGTTAGGTTAGGTTAGGTTAGGTTAGGTTAGGTTAGGTTAGGTTAGGTTAGGTTAGGTTAGGTTAGGTTAGGTTAGGTTAGGTTAGGTTAGGTTAGGTTAGGTTAGGTTAGGTTAGGTTAGGTTAGGTTAGGTTAGGTTAGGTTAGGTTAGGTTAGGTTAGGTTAGGTTAGGTTAGGTTAGGTTAGGTTAGGTTAGGTTAGGTTAGGTTAGGTTAGGTTAGGTTAGGTTAGGTTAGGTTAGGTTAGGTTAGGTTAGGTTAGGTTAGGTTAGGTTAGGTTAGGTTAGGTTAGGTTAGGTTAGGTTAGGTTAGGTTAGGTTAGGTTAGGTTAGGTTAGGTTAGGTTAGGTTAGGTTAGGTTAGGTTAGGTTAGGTTAGGTTAGGTTAGGTTAGGTTAGGTTAGGTTAGGTTAGGTTAGGTTAGGTTAGGTTAGGTTAGGTTAGGTTAGGTTAGGTTAGGTTAGGTTAGGTTAGGTTAGGTTAGGTTAGGTTAGGTTAGGTTAGGTTAGGTTAGGTTAGGTTAGGTTAGGTTAGGTTAGGTTAGGTTAGGTTAGGTTAGGTTAGGTTAGGTTAGGTTAGGTTAGGTTAGGTTAGGTTAGGTTAGGTTAGGTTAGGTTAGGTTAGGTTAGGTTAGGTTAGGTTAGGTTAGGTTAGGTTAGGTTAGGTTAGGTTAGGTTAGGTTAGGTTAGGTTAGGTTAGGTTAGGTTAGGTTAGGTTAGGTTAGGTTAGGTTAGGTTAGGTTAGGTTAGGTTAGGTTAGGTTAGGTTAGGTTAGGTTAGGTTAGGTTAGGTTAGGTTAGGTTAGGTTAGGTTAGGTTAGGTTAGGTTAGGTTAGGTTAGGTTAGGTTAGGTTAGGTTAGGTTAGGTTAGGTTAGGTTAGGTTAGGTTAGGTTAGGTTAGGTTAGGTTAGGTTAGGTTAGGTTAGGTTAGGTTAGGTTAGGTTAGGTTAGGTTAGGTTAGGTTAGGTTAGGTTAGGTTAGGTTAGGTTAGGTTAGGTTAGGTTAGGTTAGGTTAGGTTAGGTTAGGTTAGGTTAGGTTAGGTTAGGTTAGGTTAGGTTAGGTTAGGTTAGGTTAGGTTAGGTTAGGTTAGGTTAGGTTAGGTTAGGTTAGGTTAGGTTAGGTTAGGTTAGGTTAGGTTAGGTTAGGTTAGGTTAGGTTAGGTTAGGTTAGGTTAGGTTAGGTTAGGTTAGGTTAGGTTAGGTTAGGTTAGGTTAGGTTAGGTTAGGTTAGGTTAGGTTAGGTTAGGTTAGGTTAGGTTAGGTTAGGTTAGGTTAGGTTAGGTTAGGTTAGGTTAGGTTAGGTTAGGTTAGGTTAGGTTAGGTTAGGTTAGGTTAGGTTAGGTTAGGTTAGGTTAGGTTAGGTTAGGTTAGGTTAGGTTAGGTTAGGTTAGGTTAGGTTAGGTTAGGTTAGGTTAGGTTAGGTTAGGTTAGGTTAGGTTAGGTTAGGTTAGGTTAGGTTAGGTTAGGTTAGGTTAGGTTAGGTTAGGTTAGGTTAGGTTAGGTTAGGTTAGGTTAGGTTAGGTTAGGTTAGGTTAGGTTAGGTTAGGTTAGGTTAGGTTAGGTTAGGTTAGGTTAGGTTAGGTTAGGTTAGGTTAGGTTAGGTTAGGTTAGGTTAGGTTAGGTTAGGTTAGGTTAGGTTAGGTTAGGTTAGGTTAGGTTAGGTTAGGTTAGGTTAGGTTAGGTTAGGTTAGGTTAGGTTAGGTTAGGTTAGGTTAGGTTAGGTTAGGTTAGGTTAGGTTAGGTTAGGTTAGGTTAGGTTAGGTTAGGTTAGGTTAGGTTAGGTTAGGTTAGGTTAGGTTAGGTTAGGTTAGGTTAGGTTAGGTTAGGTTAGGTTAGGTTAGGTTAGGTTAGGTTAGGTTAGGTTAGGTTAGGTTAGGTTAGGTTAGGTTAGGTTAGGTTAGGTTAGGTTAGGTTAGGTTAGGTTAGGTTAGGTTAGGTTAGGTTAGGTTAGGTTAGGTTAGGTTAGGTTAGGTTAGGTTAGGTTAGGTTAGGTTAGGTTAGGTTAGGTTAGGTTAGGTTAGGTTAGGTTAGGTTAGGTTAGGTTAGGTTAGGTTAGGTTAGGTTAGGTTAGGTTAGGTTAGGTTAGGTTAGGTTAGGTTAGGTTAGGTTAGGTTAGGTTAGGTTAGGTTAGGTTAGGTTAGGTTAGGTTAGGTTAGGTTAGGTTAGGTTAGGTTAGGTTAGGTTAGGTTAGGTTAGGTTAGGTTAGGTTAGGTTAGGTTAGGTTAGGTTAGGTTAGGTTAGGTTAGGTTAGGTTAGGTTAGGTTAGGTTAGGTTAGGTTAGGTTAGGTTAGGTTAGGTTAGGTTAGGTTAGGTTAGGTTAGGTTAGGTTAGGTTAGGTTAGGTTAGGTTAGGTTAGGTTAGGTTAGGTTAGGTTAGGTTAGGTTAGGTTAGGTTAGGTTAGGTTAGGTTAGGTTAGGTTAGGTTAGGTTAGGTTAGGTTAGGTTAGGTTAGGTTAGGTTAGGTTAGGTTAGGTTAGGTTAGGTTAGGTTAGGTTAGGTTAGGTTAGGTTAGGTTAGGTTAGGTTAGGTTAGGTTAGGTTAGGTTAGGTTAGGTTAGGTTAGGTTAGGTTAGGTTAGGTTAGGTTAGGTTAGGTTAGGTTAGGTTAGGTTAGGTTAGGTTAGGTTAGGTTAGGTTAGGTTAGGTTAGGTTAGGTTAGGTTAGGTTAGGTTAGGTTAGGTTAGGTTAGGTTAGGTTAGGTTAGGTTAGGTTAGGTTAGGTTAGGTTAGGTTAGGTTAGGTTAGGTTAGGTTAGGTTAGGTTAGGTTAGGTTAGGTTAGGTTAGGTTAGGTTAGGTTAGGTTAGGTTAGGTTAGGTTAGGTTAGGTTAGGTTAGGTTAGGTTAGGTTAGGTTAGGTTAGGTTAGGTTAGGTTAGGTTAGGTTAGGTTAGGTTAGGTTAGGTTAGGTTAGGTTAGGTTAGGTTAGGTTAGGTTAGGTTAGGTTAGGTTAGGTTAGGTTAGGTTAGGTTAGGTTAGGTTAGGTTAGGTTAGGTTAGGTTAGGTTAGGTTAGGTTAGGTTAGGTTAGGTTAGGTTAGGTTAGGTTAGGTTAGGTTAGGTTAGGTTAGGTTAGGTTAGGTTAGGTTAGGTTAGGTTAGGTTAGGTTAGGTTAGGTTAGGTTAGGTTAGGTTAGGTTAGGTTAGGTTAGGTTAGGTTAGGTTAGGTTAGGTTAGGTTAGGTTAGGTTAGGTTAGGTTAGGTTAGGTTAGGTTAGGTTAGGTTAGGTTAGGTTAGGTTAGGTTAGGTTAGGTTAGGTTAGGTTAGGTTAGGTTAGGTTAGGTTAGGTTAGGTTAGGTTAGGTTAGGTTAGGTTAGGTTAGGTTAGGTTAGGTTAGGTTAGGTTAGGTTAGGTTAGGTTAGGTTAGGTTAGGTTAGGTTAGGTTAGGTTAGGTTAGGTTAGGTTAGGTTAGGTTAGGTTAGGTTAGGTTAGGTTAGGTTAGGTTAGGTTAGGTTAGGTTAGGTTAGGTTAGGTTAGGTTAGGTTAGGTTAGGTTAGGTTAGGTTAGGTTAGGTTAGGTTAGGTTAGGTTAGGTTAGGTTAGGTTAGGTTAGGTTAGGTTAGGTTAGGTTAGGTTAGGTTAGGTTAGGTTAGGTTAGGTTAGGTTAGGTTAGGTTAGGTTAGGTTAGGTTAGGTTAGGTTAGGTTAGGTTAGGTTAGGTTAGGTTAGGTTAGGTTAGGTTAGGTTAGGTTAGGTTAGGTTAGGTTAGGTTAGGTTAGGTTAGGTTAGGTTAGGTTAGGTTAGGTTAGGTTAGGTTAGGTTAGGTTAGGTTAGGTTAGGTTAGGTTAGGTTAGGTTAGGTTAGGTTAGGTTAGGTTAGGTTAGGTTAGGTTAGGTTAGGTTAGGTTAGGTTAGGTTAGGTTAGGTTAGGTTAGGTTAGGTTAGGTTAGGTTAGGTTAGGTTAGGTTAGGTTAGGTTAGGTTAGGTTAGGTTAGGTTAGGTTAGGTTAGGTTAGGTTAGGTTAGGTTAGGTTAGGTTAGGTTAGGTTAGGTTAGGTTAGGTTAGGTTAGGTTAGGTTAGGTTAGGTTAGGTTAGGTTAGGTTAGGTTAGGTTAGGTTAGGTTAGGTTAGGTTAGGTTAGGTTAGGTTAGGTTAGGTTAGGTTAGGTTAGGTTAGGTTAGGTTAGGTTAGGTTAGGTTAGGTTAGGTTAGGTTAGGTTAGGTTAGGTTAGGTTAGGTTAGGTTAGGTTAGGTTAGGTTAGGTTAGGTTAGGTTAGGTTAGGTTAGGTTAGGTTAGGTTAGGTTAGGTTAGGTTAGGTTAGGTTAGGTTAGGTTAGGTTAGGTTAGGTTAGGTTAGGTTAGGTTAGGTTAGGTTAGGTTAGGTTAGGTTAGGTTAGGTTAGGTTAGGTTAGGTTAGGTTAGGTTAGGTTAGGTTAGGTTAGGTTAGGTTAGGTTAGGTTAGGTTAGGTTAGGTTAGGTTAGGTTAGGTTAGGTTAGGTTAGGTTAGGTTAGGTTAGGTTAGGTTAGGTTAGGTTAGGTTAGGTTAGGTTAGGTTAGGTTAGGTTAGGTTAGGTTAGGTTAGGTTAGGTTAGGTTAGGTTAGGTTAGGTTAGGTTAGGTTAGGTTAGGTTAGGTTAGGTTAGGTTAGGTTAGGTTAGGTTAGGTTAGGTTAGGTTAGGTTAGGTTAGGTTAGGTTAGGTTAGGTTAGGTTAGGTTAGGTTAGGTTAGGTTAGGTTAGGTTAGGTTAGGTTAGGTTAGGTTAGGTTAGGTTAGGTTAGGTTAGGTTAGGTTAGGTTAGGTTAGGTTAGGTTAGGTTAGGTTAGGTTAGGTTAGGTTAGGTTAGGTTAGGTTAGGTTAGGTTAGGTTAGGTTAGGTTAGGTTAGGTTAGGTTAGGTTAGGTTAGGTTAGGTTAGGTTAGGTTAGGTTAGGTTAGGTTAGGTTAGGTTAGGTTAGGTTAGGTTAGGTTAGGTTAGGTTAGGTTAGGTTAGGTTAGGTTAGGTTAGGTTAGGTTAGGTTAGGTTAGGTTAGGTTAGGTTAGGTTAGGTTAGGTTAGGTTAGGTTAGGTTAGGTTAGGTTAGGTTAGGTTAGGTTAGGTTAGGTTAGGTTAGGTTAGGTTAGGTTAGGTTAGGTTAGGTTAGGTTAGGTTAGGTTAGGTTAGGTTAGGTTAGGTTAGGTTAGGTTAGGTTAGGTTAGGTTAGGTTAGGTTAGGTTAGGTTAGGTTAGGTTAGGTTAGGTTAGGTTAGGTTAGGTTAGGTTAGGTTAGGTTAGGTTAGGTTAGGTTAGGTTAGGTTAGGTTAGGTTAGGTTAGGTTAGGTTAGGTTAGGTTAGGTTAGGTTAGGTTAGGTTAGGTTAGGTTAGGTTAGGTTAGGTTAGGTTAGGTTAGGTTAGGTTAGGTTAGGTTAGGTTAGGTTAGGTTAGGTTAGGTTAGGTTAGGTTAGGTTAGGTTAGGTTAGGTTAGGTTAGGTTAGGTTAGGTTAGGTTAGGTTAGGTTAGGTTAGGTTAGGTTAGGTTAGGTTAGGTTAGGTTAGGTTAGGTTAGGTTAGGTTAGGTTAGGTTAGGTTAGGTTAGGTTAGGTTAGGTTAGGTTAGGTTAGGTTAGGTTAGGTTAGGTTAGGTTAGGTTAGGTTAGGTTAGGTTAGGTTAGGTTAGGTTAGGTTAGGTTAGGTTAGGTTAGGTTAGGTTAGGTTAGGTTAGGTTAGGTTAGGTTAGGTTAGGTTAGGTTAGGTTAGGTTAGGTTAGGTTAGGTTAGGTTAGGTTAGGTTAGGTTAGGTTAGGTTAGGTTAGGTTAGGTTAGGTTAGGTTAGGTTAGGTTAGGTTAGGTTAGGTTAGGTTAGGTTAGGTTAGGTTAGGTTAGGTTAGGTTAGGTTAGGTTAGGTTAGGTTAGGTTAGGTTAGGTTAGGTTAGGTTAGGTTAGGTTAGGTTAGGTTAGGTTAGGTTAGGTTAGGTTAGGTTAGGTTAGGTTAGGTTAGGTTAGGTTAGGTTAGGTTAGGTTAGGTTAGGTTAGGTTAGGTTAGGTTAGGTTAGGTTAGGTTAGGTTAGGTTAGGTTAGGTTAGGTTAGGTTAGGTTAGGTTAGGTTAGGTTAGGTTAGGTTAGGTTAGGTTAGGTTAGGTTAGGTTAGGTTAGGTTAGGTTAGGTTAGGTTAGGTTAGGTTAGGTTAGGTTAGGTTAGGTTAGGTTAGGTTAGGTTAGGTTAGGTTAGGTTAGGTTAGGTTAGGTTAGGTTAGGTTAGGTTAGGTTAGGTTAGGTTAGGTTAGGTTAGGTTAGGTTAGGTTAGGTTAGGTTAGGTTAGGTTAGGTTAGGTTAGGTTAGGTTAGGTTAGGTTAGGTTAGGTTAGGTTAGGTTAGGTTAGGTTAGGTTAGGTTAGGTTAGGTTAGGTTAGGTTAGGTTAGGTTAGGTTAGGTTAGGTTAGGTTAGGTTAGGTTAGGTTAGGTTAGGTTAGGTTAGGTTAGGTTAGGTTAGGTTAGGTTAGGTTAGGTTAGGTTAGGTTAGGTTAGGTTAGGTTAGGTTAGGTTAGGTTAGGTTAGGTTAGGTTAGGTTAGGTTAGGTTAGGTTAGGTTAGGTTAGGTTAGGTTAGGTTAGGTTAGGTTAGGTTAGGTTAGGTTAGGTTAGGTTAGGTTAGGTTAGGTTAGGTTAGGTTAGGTTAGGTTAGGTTAGGTTAGGTTAGGTTAGGTTAGGTTAGGTTAGGTTAGGTTAGGTTAGGTTAGGTTAGGTTAGGTTAGGTTAGGTTAGGTTAGGTTAGGTTAGGTTAGGTTAGGTTAGGTTAGGTTAGGTTAGGTTAGGTTAGGTTAGGTTAGGTTAGGTTAGGTTAGGTTAGGTTAGGTTAGGTTAGGTTAGGTTAGGTTAGGTTAGGTTAGGTTAGGTTAGGTTAGGTTAGGTTAGGTTAGGTTAGGTTAGGTTAGGTTAGGTTAGGTTAGGTTAGGTTAGGTTAGGTTAGGTTAGGTTAGGTTAGGTTAGGTTAGGTTAGGTTAGGTTAGGTTAGGTTAGGTTAGGTTAGGTTAGGTTAGGTTAGGTTAGGTTAGGTTAGGTTAGGTTAGGTTAGGTTAGGTTAGGTTAGGTTAGGTTAGGTTAGGTTAGGTTAGGTTAGGTTAGGTTAGGTTAGGTTAGGTTAGGTTAGGTTAGGTTAGGTTAGGTTAGGTTAGGTTAGGTTAGGTTAGGTTAGGTTAGGTTAGGTTAGGTTAGGTTAGGTTAGGTTAGGTTAGGTTAGGTTAGGTTAGGTTAGGTTAGGTTAGGTTAGGTTAGGTTAGGTTAGGTTAGGTTAGGTTAGGTTAGGTTAGGTTAGGTTAGGTTAGGTTAGGTTAGGTTAGGTTAGGTTAGGTTAGGTTAGGTTAGGTTAGGTTAGGTTAGGTTAGGTTAGGTTAGGTTAGGTTAGGTTAGGTTAGGTTAGGTTAGGTTAGGTTAGGTTAGGTTAGGTTAGGTTAGGTTAGGTTAGGTTAGGTTAGGTTAGGTTAGGTTAGGTTAGGTTAGGTTAGGTTAGGTTAGGTTAGGTTAGGTTAGGTTAGGTTAGGTTAGGTTAGGTTAGGTTAGGTTAGGTTAGGTTAGGTTAGGTTAGGTTAGGTTAGGTTAGGTTAGGTTAGGTTAGGTTAGGTTAGGTTAGGTTAGGTTAGGTTAGGTTAGGTTAGGTTAGGTTAGGTTAGGTTAGGTTAGGTTAGGTTAGGTTAGGTTAGGTTAGGTTAGGTTAGGTTAGGTTAGGTTAGGTTAGGTTAGGTTAGGTTAGGTTAGGTTAGGTTAGGTTAGGTTAGGTTAGGTTAGGTTAGGTTAGGTTAGGTTAGGTTAGGTTAGGTTAGGTTAGGTTAGGTTAGGTTAGGTTAGGTTAGGTTAGGTTAGGTTAGGTTAGGTTAGGTTAGGTTAGGTTAGGTTAGGTTAGGTTAGGTTAGGTTAGGTTAGGTTAGGTTAGGTTAGGTTAGGTTAGGTTAGGTTAGGTTAGGTTAGGTTAGGTTAGGTTAGGTTAGGTTAGGTTAGGTTAGGTTAGGTTAGGTTAGGTTAGGTTAGGTTAGGTTAGGTTAGGTTTTTTTTTTTTTTTTTTTTTTTTTTTTTTTTTTTTTTTTTTTTTTTTTTTTTTTTTTTTTTTTTTTTTTTTTTTTTTTTTTTTTATACTAGACCTCCCCGAAATTGTGGGAAGACTGTTTTTACAATTTTTCTTTATTATCTGGTGTTTAATTTTTCAGCAAAAACTCATTCATACTTCTCTATCTCGTACTCTGTTCGTCTTTCTTTCTGCATACCTTGTTCATCTCACATTCATCGTCTTTCATTCATGGCATAGGGCCCATTGTGTGTACTTACGAACTATATAACTCTGGGACAGTGAGGGGGGAAGCAGTGTATATCTTTTTATTTTGCTTTACAATCTTTCTTAAAAACTAAGTCTTACATAACTACTGAAACAGTTTTATTCTTAATACTAGCTATGTACAGAGGCAGGTAAATACAACAACAACTTAACTACATAATTATAACGACATTTATATAAAACAAAAAATTTTTACACCATTACAGTTTATCTCTAACTTATACATTACAATTTATCTTTAACTTATTACTATGTTCCTTATATATATGACAATTTTTTCATGTTAGGCTACTTATACCTACTATAACTATCTAACATGATTTGCTTAAGTTCTATTTCTATTATTTACTATTTTACAGATTTTCTTACAATAATCTAGGAACAAGTCTCTGTCTCTACCATATACAATTTCCGACAGCGAATTTATGTCCAATTTTATATTCAGTAAAATTTCAACATCCTGCCTCTCTCGACAATGGGCCGGGCAGTCCAGGAGGACGTGGAGGACAGACTCAGAACACGCAGGATCGCAGACGCACGATGGACTCTCCTTGCACTTGAAACGGTGCAAGTACTCGGAGAATCCACCGTGCCCCGTCAATACCTGGGTGACAAATCTGTCCACCTTTATTTTACCGATGATACGGTATGCGGCTATCGCGTCCGGGAAAAAGACCCGGGTGACACCGGCTGTTTCACCGGCCCGGTATCGTTGGTTCCATTCGTCAAGCGACCGCATACGAATGCTTCGCTTGATGAACGAAACCGGGCAGCTGTCGTAGTCGAAGGCGCGTTTGGACTTTAGCGCAGCTTCCTTGGCCAGATGGTCGGCACGCTCGTTCCCCTCTAGTCCCGCGTGGGCTTTGATCCAGAACAAATTGACAAGTTTGTCCTGTATCAAAGCCCTGCGCAGGTGGCCCCGCGCCTCAACGGCCAAGGGGTGGAGGGCAACTGGATTTATCGTTGTTTGCAGTGCCGACAGAGAGTCAGAATAAATCCCGATTGATCTGGCCGAGTTATCTGCGGCCGTCCGCGCCGCCCTGCATATCGCCAGGAGTTCCGCCTGGTAGACGGTGCAAAAGGACGGCAAAGTAAGCTTGAGGGTTTTGGTTTCGGCGGCGCCTCTCCATATGGATAGCGCCGCACCCACTTTGCCCTCAATCTTACTGCCGTCCGTGTAGATATTTAGATCGTGGCCAATGTTGTCCGCGAGTTGTTCCTCGTCCGACAGGCACTTGAACTCCAGGTCGATATGCTGAGCGGGGTGCGGAGACCGCAAAGCCGAGGACATCCGTTCCACCTCCCGATCCCCTATCGCGTCCTGGGGTATACCCCTCCTCGCGCCATACAGCGCCGCGGCTTCGCGGACACGCAGGTCGAGGGGAAGTATCCCAGCGAGCAACAGTGCTGAGTTCAGAGAGGTGGTGCGGTATGCCCTGCACAGCTTCTGCGCAAAGCCCCGCTGGACCACGTTCAGCTGCTTACGAATCCCGAGCTTATCGACAGCCGGCGCCCAAACGGCAGCCGCATACAATATCACGGGCTCAACCACCGCTCTGTAAATAACGCGGATGACTTCGGGGTGGAGGCCCCAGCTCGCCTTCGCGGCTCTCGAAAGCTGGTGATAGAAGGACAGTGCCTTCCTACAGACATTTGCGACGTGCGTGTTGAAGGTGAGGCGCTGGTCTAGGACGACTCCCAGTAACTTGAGTTCTCCGACCATGCCAATGCCGACCCCGCCCATGTGGAGGCGTGGGGTGTCATGCTTTAGTTTGCGCGTGATGACCATGGCACTGGTCTTGTGCGGCGCAAACTTCAGCTTGTTAAGGACTCCCCACTCCCTCACATGTTCAAGGGCGGCATTAGCACGGCGTTCGACCTCATGAGCCGTCTCACCCTCGAAGACCAGCACCACATCGTCAGCGAATGCCTGCACATAGTGATTCCCAGCCTCCAACTCTCGAAGTAGTGGATCCAATAGAAGGTTCCACAATATCGGCCCGCCGATAGACCCTTGCACGCAACCCTTCCCGGTTTCTCTCACGTGCTCTTCCCCACAGTATCGTGCGCGAACATGCCTGCCGCTCAGGTAGCTGCCCAGGAGCCTCCTGATGTTAATGGGCACTCGCTCCTCCGCCAGCCTGACTTTTATGCGAGGCCACCAGGCGTTGTCGAAGGCGCCCTCTATATCTAGGGATACTAATGTTAACAATTTTTTATTTCTTAATCCATTACGAATATGCTCTACCAGAGTATAGAGGGCGTCCTCGGTGCTACGCTGGGGCATAAAGCCGAACTGGCGGGTACTGAGCCTGGGCGCTATGTGATGTTTAAGCCTGGCGACAAGCATTTTCTCCAGCACTTTCCCCAGCACCGGAAGGAGACCAATCGGCCGATATGACCGCGGTGCCGTGTAAGTAGTCTTCCCCGGCTTCCGGAGGAAGATCACCGTCGCCTCCTTCCAGGGCTCGGGAAAATGCCGGAGCTCGAGGCACCTGTTGAAAAGAGCCAGTGAGAGTTCGGGGTCAAACTCTATCGCGTGCAAACATATATCGGCGGTAAAACCGTCCGCGCCTGGAGCCTTCTTCGGATTGAAGGACCGGCAGGCCAATTTCAACTCTAAAGGAGTGAAAGGCGGGTCCGTCAAATCCGAAGAAGTTTCAACGTCAAAGAGCTCGGCTTGTGCCCTCACCCTTCGGTGCTCCTCGGAGTCATCCTCTTCGGAGTCCTCCGGGTAGAAGGTTTCGGCCATAAGCCTCACCGAGCCTTTGGCGTCTAGCTCCATGTCGTTTACCACCAGCGGTGGATCTTCGTCTCTCCTAGAGGTTCTGCCGAGGACCCGGTATATTCCCCCCCACACCGATTCCCCGTCTTGGCGCTCACAGAAGGAGACCCAGCTGCGTGTCTGCGCATGCCTCACCTCGGTCTCGTAACGCTCCTTCGCCTCGAGGTACTCCCCAACTACCTTTTGACGCCTAACCGGCGCTGCACACCGAATCCTACACCTCTTGGTGGCCACCTCGCGCTTGAGCGCTGCCAACCCCTCGTTCCACCATGGCATATTCAACACATCCCTACGCTTAATAGGAGGAATAGACGAGGCGCATGCTTCTGCAATAATTTTGTTGTATTTTTCAATTGTGTGGTCTAAATCCGGGCCTGTTGCTAAATTTTTTAAATGGTCTATGGTTAAATTTTCTCTATGTATAATTTGGCCCAGTTTCTCACGAAACTGGGCCCAATTTGCATTTTTGGTATAGTAAAGCCGAGTGGTGTGTTTAATGAAATTTTTGTTCATGCGCCCCGTCGTTAATGTGTAGGATATGCCATTGTGGTCCGAGCTGGTCAGGTCCTCACGCACACGCCAGTCGTCCACCAAGCTGAGTAGGTCCGGCGATACAGCAGTTATGTCAACATAACTGCTGTACCTTACGCCGCCCCGGATAGTGTCAAATGTAGGGGTTTCCCCTCGGTTCAGGATGCAGAGCCCGAGGTCCTCCAGTGAGCCGTGCAGTTCCTCGCCTCGGCGATCTGTCACGGGACTCCCCCACCAGACGCACTTGGCATTGGAGTCGCCCCCAATTATAACACTCCGAGCTCCTGTCTCGCGCTGCACCCGGCGCAGATGTGCTAGGTACGAGTCCATCGGCAGGTCGGGCTCAAAGTAAAATGAGACCAGGATGACCTCCCAGCTGCGGACTCGGATCCCCACCACTGAGATGTTGTTAGTGGTGAGTTTCGGGTACTGTGTAATGTGGAGGTCCGCGTCAAAAACTATGATCGCGGCCTTTACAGTCCCACTTCCATGGTCCGCACACTGGAAGACTCTGATCCCATTTTGACTCTTCACGCGCCCTGTTCCGCCGACGTATGGCTCCTGTACCAAAGCAACCCGCGCACGCTGGTTAGAGGCTTCGATCAGCAGCTCGGAGTGTGCCAATTTACTGCGCTGGAGGTTCGTCTGGAAGACTTTGAGAGCCACTGGGTTCGCCGGCACGCCCTTAGCAATATGCTACGGATTGCCGGGCGAGGTCATCCCACCTCTTCCTGACGGGACAGTCGTCGCTGAATGCGTTGTGTTCGGCATTGTCGAACTTCGCACGACGACAATTCCGACAGGAAGGTGGGGACCCCGCCAGCCAATCCGCGCATTTGGAGCGTAAGTGCGGCCCGCCACAGTGGCTGCAGAGGTCTGCTGGATCTTTGCAGAACTTCCGCCCGTGGCCGTATCCGAGGCATCGCGTGCACTGGACCAGTGGCGACTGGTCCTCTGCTCGCACCCTCTGGAGGTCGATATGGACAGAGCCCACACCGGTTATCCTCGCCCAGAGGGTGGGCGACGCACTCAGCACGACGTTGGCCACGTGCGGGTTCCGCACCCTTCTGCGGTACCTTACTTCGAGGCGGTCATCCCCAGGGCCGAGGCCGTCAAAGAGGTCCCGATTCTGGTTTCTTAAGGCCTTCACTATATCACCATCGGTGTTGATAGTAAGGACACCTCTAAGGACCAGAAGGGGGTCTCTATTTTTGACGTCCTCAACCCTGAGGCCCGATCCTTCCTTCTCTAACCGTTCCCTTGCCTTTTTTCTGTCCTCGGCAGTCCCGAATCCCATTATGACCTTTCGGTCCTTTGCTTTCCGAACCCGGTCTACCTTAATCCACCCGTCTTTAGCGTTTATCGTCTGCCTCACCTTTCCCAGGACCTCCTCGCCCGTCTCCTTCTCGTCCTGGGACGTGACGACCACTGAATGGAGGGCCGCGGGTCTCAAAGGCTGCTGCGGTCTTGCTGCAGCCACACAGGCGTAGCTACGCTGTTGCTCCTCGGCCGCCCTGCTACACTTTGTAAGCTGCTCTTGGAGGGCCTTCATCCTTTCATTGCTCTCCAAGAGGAGCCGAGAGTGCTCGTCGAGCCTAGCGCTCAAACCGGAGTCCGAGGGCACCGTGAATGTAGTGTCGGTGACCATAGCCACCGGCGCCACCTCCACGGAGCCCCCGCCCCCCTTCCGAGCCCTCTCGGCTCTCAATTCGGCTTCGGAGTCAACAACCAGCTTCTTGAGCTCGTCCAGGGACTCCAAGATCGTCGCCTTGAGGTCGCCCCTGAGGTTCCTGGACGCGTCCACCGCCTGTTTCGCCTTCAAATGTTGATGCATAGCCCGCTGCACCCTAGTCCGCCCAGTGGTCGCCACCGGTAAGTGAATTAGCACTTCTTCCCCCCCTTTCGAGCTCTCAACCCGCTTAGGCAAACCCGTATTTCCCCCCCCCTCTTTCGGGCTGTCAACAACTGTGGGAGTTGGCTTTTTAACCTTGGAGGTGGTCGGGGCGCCTTGGGCCTTTGTAGAGGAAGGTCCAGCGGCAGCACCCTCCCACTTCTCCAGACTATGCCTCGTCAATTTTTTAACTTCCTTGGGGGAAGTAGAGGGTGGATTTTTCTCCTCCGTCTGCTTTACCGGGGTCCGGATAGCAGGCATCATGATCAGGGAGGTCGCGTTTACAAATTAAAATGATAAAATAGTAAAACAAATAATAAACAATGTCAATAATTTAAAAGATGTCAGTTGTAAAATCACCGCAATAGCGGGTTGTATATGATAAAAACAGAGACTGTTCCTGTCTAAAATAGTGCTGTAGAATGTCTACAGCACTTCAATCAACCTAAATCTACTTAAAATACCTTAAAATCTAGCTTCCGCCCCTAGTGCAGAGCGAACTCTATTATGGCTCTATGTAGAGCCACCAGAACAGACCGATTGCGTAGCCCTTAACGGGGGCCGACCAACGGTGAAAACCGCGTCGCGCTACGACCAGCGGTTGTCGAGATATTGCGGTTTAAAATTTCCAGATATTACGCCCGCGCAGTTTGTCTAAGTCTAGACTGAAATTTAAAAATTTTTATCTCGGGAACCGCTGGCCGCAGAACAGCGTGCGACGGCTCCCCGTACTGGTCTCAACGAGATCTAACCGATTTTTGCCCCCAAACCGAATTTGGGGGAAAAACTATATATAGAGTTCCTTCTACACTACTATTGTAGCTCTCGCTACGGCAACAACAACGGCGAAAACCGCGTCGCGCTACGACCAGCGGTTGCCGAGATATTGCGCCCCGAAGAAAACAAAGATGGCGTCCGCGCACTTTGCGCCAGATTTTAAAAATCAATATCTCGGGAACCGCTGGCCGCAGAACAGCGTGCGACGGCTTCCCGTTTTTGCCCTTTTGGGATCTACCCAAATCTAACGCTAAAAACGCTATCGGGGGGGTCAACTCTATATTGAGTTCCAAGCACAACCGGACGATGCTACAGAGTGTGACTAACACAACTATGAAAGTCCCGTGTCTCTACGACTCACAGAGCCGGAGTTATTTCAATTTTAAATTTTCCAATATGGCCGCCAATGTGGCCACCAATTGTCAAATTTTTTCTAAATTCGGTTGTTTTTAACCGAATCTGGTCGTGCTTGGGCTCGTTTTGCAGGGTTTTTTAATATCTATACAATAGACTATATAACATAATTATATAACCAACCCCCGATTTTTAAGGGTGGAAAAACACTATTTTTTCGACTTAAATTCAAATTAAAAATATTAAAACTAATTTTAAAAATCTACAAAAAATTTATCTACTTAATCTAACTATATACAATTTTTTAAAAGGGGTTCCGGAGAGATCGGCCCAGGGGTTGCAACCCCACGTGCCCCACTCGAATTTTCAAAAAATTATTGTGCCAAAACTATCAAGCCGAAAAATCTGAAATTTGGTATGTTATTAGACCTCGTTGAGGCCTATACAAAACGCAAAAAATAATGGGGGGTCGTCGCTTTAGATTTTAAAATAAAAAATTTTGAATTTTGACAAATTTTTTAAAACCAAATATCTCCGGAACCACTAACCTTAAAAATATGGTCGAAACGCTGCTGAGCTCGCCGCGTTGCGCCCCGTCGATTGCGATGCTCCGGAAGGTGCTCAGGCCACTGGTTCCCAAACCACGTGGCCACGTGGTAACCAGTTTTTTAATTTTATTTCCGCGCGCTTGCGCGGAAAAAATCCAAATTTGGTATCAAACGAAAGGGCTTTAAAAGCCGCGTCGAATGATAAAATAAAAAGTATACGTCGTCGATCTAAATCGAGCGACGTACGCCGTCAAAGTTTTTAATTTTCGAAAAAAATGTCACTTTTCTCCACTTTTCACTTCGAAAACGATCACAACCGAAGTAACAACTTATACCACCATGTAGGGGGCACCAAGACGCAACTTTTGATATCTAGCACATAAAAATCGGTGCACTTTTTCCCACTCAAATTGAATTTTAAAACATTAAAATGTGCGGAGCGGCAGCGAAAATAGATGTACACGTCCACCTCTGAGTGCGTTCGACGGCGGAAGAGGGTTAGGTTAGGTTAGGTTAGGTTAGGTTAGGTTAGGTTAGGTTAGGTTAGGTTAGGTTAGGTTAGGTTAGGTTAGGTTAGGTTAGGTTAGGTTAGGTTAGGTTAGGTTAGGTTAGGTTAGGTTAGGTTAGGTTAGGTTAGGTTAGGTTAGGTTAGGTTAGGTTAGGTTAGGTTAGGTTAGGTTAGGTTAGGTTAGGTTAGGTTAGGTTAGGTTAGGTTAGGTTAGGTTAGGTTAGGTTAGGTTAGGTTAGGTTAGGTTAGGTTAGGTTAGGTTAGGTTAGGTTAGGTTAGGTTAGGTTAGGTTAGGTTAGGTTAGGTTAGGTTAGGTTAGGTTAGGTTAGGTTAGGTTAGGTTAGGTTAGGTTAGGTTAGGTTAGGTTAGGTTAGGTTAGGTTAGGTTAGGTTAGGTTAGGTTAGGTTAGGTTAGGTTAGGTTAGGTTAGGTTAGGTTAGGTTAGGTTAGGTTAGGTTAGGTTAGGTTAGGTTAGGTTAGGTTAGGTTAGGTTAGGTTAGGTTAGGTTAGGTTAGGTTAGGTTAGGTTAGGTTAGGTTAGGTTAGGTTAGGTTAGGTTAGGTTAGGTTAGGTTAGGTTAGGTTAGGTTAGGTTAGGTTAGGTTAGGTTAGGTTAGGTTAGGTTAGGTTAGGTTAGGTTAGGTTAGGTTAGGTTAGGTTTTTTTTTTTTTTTTTTTTTTTTTTTTTTTTTTTTTTTTTTTTTTTTTTTTTTTTTTTTTTTGTAATACTTAACCTCCTACGACAGTCGTGGGAGACTGTGTTTACAAATGTAATTTCTTAGGCAAACTCATTCATACGGTCTATCTCGCATACTGCTCTCCATTCATTCCGCATACCATTTTCATCTTTCATTCATCTCCTTTTAATCATGGGCTGAAGGCCTTTTGTGTCCTTATAGACTATTATACTCGGAGAAAATGAGTAGGGGGGGAACAAAAGTATCTTTTATTATTTAACTTTAACATTATGTCCAACTTATGCTCTATTGGCATAATCTCATTTTACAATTTTTGTTATTCTTATAATCTACTCTAAATTTACTTGATTAGACAATATACAAAACTATTTATTAACATCTTATCTTATATTAGAATTTACAATATGCAAAAGGCAGGAAAATAGAATCTTACAGAAACTTAAAAACTAAAATACAATTAAACTATTTATTTGTATAAAATATAATTATTTTATACATTACAATACAATTAAAATTTACTTATAAACTATGTTCCTTAATTCTATTACAAAATTCTTATATGCTAAGTTATTTATATTACACTATAAAAACTAGCATAATTTGCTTAAACCTTATTTCTATTATTGACTAATTTACAAAGTTTTGTACAATATTTCAGGAACAAGTTTCTGTTTTTGCTTGACACAACTTCCGCTAAACAATTTAAATCTAATTTAGTACCCAGAACAATTTCAATCTCCTGCCTCTCACGACCATGGGCCGGGCAGTCCAGGAGGACGTGGAGAACAGATTCAGAACACCCGGGATCGCAGACGCACGACGGACTCTCCTTGCACTTGAAGCGGTGCAAGTACTCGGAGAATCCACCGTGCCCCGTCAACACCTGAGTGACAAATCTGTCCACCTTTATTTTACCGATGATACGGTATGCGGCTATCGCGTCCGGGAAAAAGACCCGGGTGACACCGGCTGTTTCACCGCCCTGGTATCGTTGGTTCCATTCATCAAGCGACCGCATACGAATGCTTCGTTTGATGAACGAAACCGGGCAGCTGTCATAGTCAAAGCTGCGTTTAGACTTTAGCGCAGCTTCCTTGGCCAGATGGTCGGCACGCTCGTTCCCCTCTAGTCCCGCGTGGGCTTTGATCCAGAACAAATTTACATGTTTGTCCTGTATCAAAGCCCTTCGCAGGTGGCCCCGCGCCTCGACGGCCAGGGGGTGGAGGGCAACTGGATTTATCGTTGTCTGCAGTGCCGACAGAGAGTCAGAATAAATTCCGATTGATCTGGCCGAGTTATCAGCGGCCGTCCGCGCCGCCCTGCATATCGCCAGGAGTTCCGCCTGGTAGACGGTGCAAAAGGACGGCAAAGTAAGCTTGAGGGTTTTGGTTTCGGCGGCGCCTCTCCATATGGATAACGCCGCACCCACTTTGCCCTCAATCTTACTGCCGTCCGTAAATATATTAATTTCATGGTCGCAATTGGCCGAGAGTTGTTCCTCGTCCACCAGGCACTTGAACTCCAGGTCGATATGCTGAGCGGGGTGCGGAGACCGCAGAGCCGAGGACATCCGTTCCACCTCCCGATCCCCTATCGCGTCCTGGGGCATACCCCTCCTCGCGCCATACAGCGCCGCGGCTTCGCGGACGCGCAGGTCAAGGGGGAGTATCCCAGCGAGCAACAGTGCTGAGTTCAGGGAGGTGGTGCGGTATGCCCTACACAGCTTCTGCGCAAAGCCCCGCTGGACCACGTTCAGCTGCTTCCGAACACCGAGCTTGTCAACAGCCGGCGCCCAAACGGCAGCCGCATACAGTATCACGGGCTCAACCACCGCTCTGTAGATAGCGCGGATAACTTCGGGGTGGAGGCCCCAGCTAGCCTTCGCGGCTCTCGAAAGCTGGGAATAGAAGGCGACGGCCTTCTTACACACATTCGCGACGTGCGTGTTGAAGGTCAGGCGCTGGTCTAGGACGACTCCCAGTAACCTGAGCTCTCCGACCATGCCAATGTCGACCCCGCCCATGTGGAGGCGTGGGGTGTCGTGCTTTAGTTTGCGCGTGATAACCATGGCACTGGTCTTGTGCGGCGCAAACTTCAGCTTGTTAAGGACTCCCCACTCCCTCACATGCTCGAGGGCGGCATTAGCACGGTTTTCGACCTCATGAGCCGTCTCACCTTCAAAGACCAGCACCACATCGTCAGCGAATGCCTGCACGTAGTGATGTCTAGCCTCCAACTCACGAAGCAGTGGATCCAACAAGAGGTTCCACAGAATCGGCCCACCGATAGACCCTTGCACGCAACCCTTCCCGGTTTCTCTCACGTGCTCCTCCCCACAGTATCGTGCGCGAACATGCCTGCCGCTCAGATAGCTACCCAGGAGCCTCCGGATGTTAAACGGCACTCGTTCCTCCGCCAGTCTAACCTTTATACGTGGCCACCAAGCGTTGTCGAAGGCGCCCTCTATATCTAGAGACACAAGCGTCATTAACTTTTTATTTCTCAGTCCAGTTCTAATGTGTTCGACTAGGGTATAGAGGGCGTCCTCGGTGCTCCGCTGGGGCATAAAGCCGAACTGACGGGTACTAAGCCTGGGCGCTACGTGATGTTTCAGTCTGGCGACAAGCATTTTCTCCAGCACCTTCCCCAGCACCGGAAGGAGACCTATCGGTCTATACGACCGCGGTGTCGTGTAGGTGTTCTTCCCCGGCTTGCGGAGGAAGATCACCGTAGCCTCCTTCCAGGGCTCGGGAAAATGCCGGAGTTCGAGGCACCTGTTGAAAAGAGCCAATGAGAGGTCGGGGTCATACTCTATCGCGTGCAAGCATATATCGGCGGTAAAACCGTCCGCGCCTGGAGCCTTCTTCGGATTGAAGGACCGGCAGGCCAACTTCAACTCCATAGGAGTGAAAGGCGGGTCCGACACATCCGAAGAAGTTTCAACGTCAAAGAGCTCGGCTTGTACCCTCACCCTTCGGTGCTCCTCGGAGTCATCCCCCTCGGAGTCCTCCGGGTAGAAGGTTTCGGCCATAAGCCTCACCGAGCCCTTGGCGTCTAGCTCCATGTTGTCTACCACCAGCGGCGGATCTTCGTCTCTCCTGGAGGTTCTACCGAGGACCCGGTATATACCCCCCCACACCGATTCCCCATCCTGACGTTCACAGAAGGCGACCCAGCTGCGCGTCTGCGCATGCCTCACCTCGGTCTCGTACCGCTCTTTCGCCTCAAGGTACTCCCCGACTACCTTCTGACGCCTAACCGGAGCTGCACACCGAATTCTGCATTTCTTGGTGGCCACCTCGCGCTTGAGCGCTGCCAACCCCTCGTTCCACCACGGCATATTCACCACATCCTTCCGTTTAATGAGCGGGATCGACAAGGTACATGCTTGGGTAATGATCTCGTTGTATTTAGATACAGTTGTATCTAAATCTATACCTGATGCTAAATTTTTTATGAAGTCTATTGTAAAATTTTGTCTATGGATAATTTGGCCCAGTTTCTCACGAAACCGGCCCCAATTAGCGTGTTTAGTGAAATAGGTCCGAGTTGTATGTTTAATGAAATTTTTATTGATGTACCTTGTCGTCAATGTGAAGGATATGCCATTGTGGTCCGAGCTGGTTAGGTCCTCGCGCACGCGCCAGTCGTCCACCAAGCTATACAGATCCGGTGATACAGCAGTTATGTCAACATAACTGCTGTACCTTACGCCGCCCCGGATAGTGTCAAACGTAGGGGTTTCCCCTCGGTTCAAGATGCAGAGCCCGAGGTCCTCCAGTGAGCCGTGCAGTTCCTCGCCTCGGCGATCCGTCACGGGACTCCCCCACCAGACGCACTTGGCATTGGAGTCGCCCCCAATTATAACACTCCGAGCTCCTGTCTCGCGCTGCACCCGGCGCAGATGTGCTAGGTACGAGTCCATCGGCAGGTCGGGCTCAAAGTAAAATGAGACCAGGATGATCTCCCAGTTGCGGACTCGGATCCCCACCACTGCGATGTTAGTCGTGGTGAGTTTTGGGTACTGCGTGATGTGGAGGTCCGCGTCAAAAACTATGATCGCGGCCTTTACAGTCCCACTTCCATGGTCCGCACACTGGAAGACTCTGATCCCATTTTGACTCTTCACACGCCCTATCCCGCCGACGTATGGCTCCTGTACCAAGGCAATCCGCGCACGCTGGTTAGAGGCTTCGATCAGCAGCTCGGAGTGTGCCAATTTACTGCGCTGGAGGTTCGTCTGGAAGACTTTGAGAGCCACTGGATTCGCCGGCACGCCCTTAGCAATACGCTACGGATTGCCGGGCGAGGTCATCCCACCTCTTCCTGACGGGACAGTCGTCGCTGAACGCGTTGTGTTCGGCGTTATCGAATTTCGCTCGACGACAGTTCCGGCAGGAAGGTGGCGACCCCGCCAGCCAATCCGCGCATTTAGAGCGTAAGTGCGGCCCGCCGCAGTGGCTACAGAGGTCTGCTGGGTCTTTGCAGAACTTACGCCCGTGGCCGTATCCGAGGCATCGCGTGCATTGGACCAGTGGCGACTGGTCCTCCGCTCGCACCCTCATGAGGTCGACGTGGACAGAGCCCACGCCAGTTATCCTCGCCCAGAGGGTGGGCGACGCACTCAGGACGACATGGCACACGTGCGGGTTCCGTGCCCTCCTGCGATATTTAATCAGTAGGCGGTCATCCCCAGGGCCGAGGCCGTCAAAGAGTTCCCTATTTTGGTTCCTCAGTGCCTTGATTATATCGCCGTCCGTGTTCACGGCCAAGACACCCCTGAGGACCAAAAGCGGGTCTCTGTTTTTAACGTCCTCGACCGTGAGGCCCGATCCTTCCTTCACTAGCCTCTCCTTTGCCTTCGTCCGATCCTCGGCAGTGCCGAAGCCCATGATGACCTTACGATCTTTGGCCTTCCGGACCCGGTCAACTTTGACCCAACCCTCTTTCGCATCCAGGGTCCGCCTCACCTTTCCAAGGACCTCCTCCCCTGTGTCATTTTCGTCCTTGGAGGTGACGACCACTGAGTGGAGAGCGGCGGGCCTCACTGGCTGTTGCGGCTTCGCAGCAGCCACACAGGCGTAACTGCGCTGCTGTTCCTCGGCTGACCTGCCGCACTTAATGAGCTGCTCCTGGAGAGCCTTCATGCGCTCATTATTTTCCAGAAGAAGCCGAGAGTGCTCGTCGAGCTTGGCGCTCAGTCCGGAGTCCGAGGGCACCGTAAATGTGATGTCGGCGGCCTTGGTCGCCGACACCACCCCCACGGAGCCCCCGGCACCCTTACGAGCCCTCTCGGCTTTCAGGTCAGCCTCGGACTCAGCAACCAGTCTTTTGAGCTCGTCCAGGGACTCCAGGATGGAATCTTTGATATCCTTCCTGAGGTTCCTAGACGAGTCAACTGCCTGTTTTGCCTTCGTGTATTGATGTGTAGCCCGTTGCACTCTGGTCCGCCCAGTGGTCGCCACCAGTGAGTGAACCAGCACTTCCTCCCCCCCTTTCGGACTCTCAACCCGCTTAGGGGTCGTCGTCTTATGCTTAGAGGTGGAGGGGGCGCTCTGTACTCCTATGGAAGTCGATTCAGGAGCTGCCCCCTCAAACTTCTCTAGACTAAGCCTCGGCAACTTTCTTATTTTCTGGGGGGAAGTTGAGGGTGGGTTCGCTGTTTCTGGTCGCTTGACCGGTGTCCGGGGCCCCAAAACCATCTTTGTAGGAGGTCGCGTTAAAATATATAAAAAGGGATGTCAAGGTAATAAAATCAAAATAAAATAAAATAAAATAAAGATAAATAAAAGTCAAAGTTAAAATCACCGCAATAGCGGGTTGTATAAAGCAAAAACAAAAACTGTTCCTGTCTAAACAAGTGCTGTAGAATGTCTACAGCACTTCAAATAACCTAAAACTAACTTAAAACTAAATAAAAATCGCTTCCGCAGCCGATTTATTAAGGGTCTCTACAACGACTCTAGATAGAGTCGCCGGTCCAACACCAATCGGTAGCCCTTGCTGGGGGCTGATATACGGAAAAAACCGCGTCGCTCTACGACCAGCGGCTGCCGAGATATCCCGCCTTGAAATTTCCCAAGATGGCGGCCAGATATTAAGTTTCGGTCTAGACCGAAATTCGAAAATTAATATCTCGGGAACCGCTGATCGCAGAGATACGAGCGACGGCTTCCCGTGATGGGCTTTTTGCCCTCTAGCCAAATCCTGCCAAATTTTTGGAATCCGGGAGTCGACTCTATCTAGAGCCGTAACCCAGTGAAAGCTGTAGAGATCACCACGACAATTAAGCCAAAAGAAGCCCCAGCTTTCTACGACCTTTTGTTGAGAAGTTATTCTACTTTTTCTATTTACAAGATGGCTTCCAAGATGGCCGCCACTATCAACAATTTTCCTAAAAACTGTTAAAATTAACCCAATCCAGCCGTGATTGGGCTCGTTTGAAAGGGCTTGATCCCGTCTATTCTAATATACTATTTCCAATTTTTTAGAAACAACCCCTGATTTAAGGGGGATAAAAAACAGAGTTTATTTACATAAAATAATAAATAAAAATGCTAAAATTATCCTAAAAATTCTGAAAAAATTCCTACACACTATGTAACTACTAACTAATTTTTTAAAATACGTTGCAAAGTTATATCACAAGGGGTTGCACCTCCACGTGCGCACCCTAAATTTTCAAAAAATTATAACTCAAAAAGTAATGGGCCGAAAATTCTGAAATTTAAAATGTTGGTAGACCTAATAAGGGTCTATCAAATTTAATAAAAATATGGGGGTTGTATCGATCTTATTTTTAAAATAAATAATTTTGAATTTTGAAAAAATTTTTAATTTTGAATAACTTTGCAACGGCTAACCTTAGAAATATACAGAAAACTGCTCCGGAATGCTGGCGGCGCGCTGCGTCGTTTGAGGTCACTCGCAGATTTTTGGGTCCACGGGATCCAAAACCACGTGGCCACGTGGTCGATGGTTTTCCTTTAATAACTCCCTGGATTTCCACAGGAAAAATCCAAGGGAGGTGTCAAACGAAAGAGCTAAAAAAGCTCCGTCTGGCGATACAAAAATATGTATACGTTGTCGATCGCTATCGAGCAGCGTTCGCGTTTGAAAGTTTTTAAAATTCAATTTTCTGCACTTTTTCCACTTTTAAAAATATATCCAGTGATTTGCGCACAAAAACAAAAGTACCACTAGATAGGGCGTCCAAAGGCGCAACTTTTGATATATTGCACTTCACTGTACGATGAGAAAAAACCACTTTTATTGATTTTTAAAAATTAAAAATCCGCGGAGCGACTTAACAAAACAACGTACGCGTGCGTTCTCGGTGGCGGACGACTGCAGAAGGGGTTAGGTTAGGTTAGGTTAGGTTAGGTTAGGTTAGGTTAGGTTAGGTTAGGTTAGGTTAGGTTAGGTTAGGTTAGGTTAGGTTAGGTTAGGTTAGGTTAGGTTAGGTTAGGTTAGGTTAGGTTAGGTTAGGTTAGGTTAGGTTAGGTTAGGTTAGGTTAGGTTAGGTTAGGTTAGGTTAGGTTAGGTTAGGTTAGGTTAGGTTAGGTTAGGTTAGGTTAGGTTAGGTTAGGTTAGGTTAGGTTAGGTTAGGTTAGGTTAGGTTAGGTTAGGTTAGGTTAGGTTAGGTTAGGTTAGGTTAGGTTAGGTTAGGTTAGGTTAGGTTAGGTTAGGTTAGGTTAGGTTAGGTTAGGTTAGGTTAGGTTAGGTTAGGTTAGGTTAGGTTAGGTTAGGTTAGGTTAGGTTAGGTTAGGTTAGGTTAGGTTAGGTTAG
>JAUPFZ010000005.1:0-7500 GCA_036937285.1 Euphydryas editha | reverse complement strand
CCAAATCGTATGTGTTCAACCAGTTTATAGAGGGCGTCCTCGGTGCTCCGCTGGGGCATAAAGCCAAACTGGCGGGTACTGAGCCTGGGCGCTATATGGTACTTCAACCTGGCGACAAGCATCTTCTCCAGCACTTTCCCCAGCACCGGGAGGAGACCAATCGGCCGATACGACCGCGGTGTCTGGTAGGTGTTCTTCCCCGGCTTCCGGAGGAAGATCACCGTAGCCTCCTTCCAGGGCTCGGGAAAATGCCGGAGTTCGAGGCACCTGTTGAAAAGGGCCAGTGAGAGATCGGGGTCATACTCTATCGCGTGCAAACATATATCGGCGGTAAAACCGTCCGCGCCTGGAGCCTTCTTCGGATTGAAGGACCGGCAGGCCAATTTCAACTCTAAAGGAGTGAAAGGCGGGTCCGTCGAATCCGAAGAAGTTTCGACGTCAAAGAGCTCAGCTTGTACCCTCACCCTTCGGTGCTCCTCGGAGTCATCCTCCTCGGAGTCCTCCGGGTAGAAGGTTTCGGCCATAAGCCTCACCGAGCCTTTGGCGTCTAGCTCCATATCGTTTACCACCAGCGGTGGATCATCATCTCTCCTGGAGGTTCTGCCGAGGACCCGGTAGATACCCCCCCACACGGATTCCCCATCCTGCCTTTCACAAAAGGCGACCCAGCTGCGCGTTTGCGCGTGCCTTACCTCGATCTCGTAGCGTTCCTTCGCCTCGAGGTACTCCCTTACAACCTTCTGACGCCTAACCGGCGCTGCACATCGGATCCTACATTTCTTGGTGGCCACCTCTCGCTTAAGCGCTGCCAACCCCTCGTTCCACCATGGCATATTCAACACATCTTTCCGCTTTATGGGCGGAATGGACAAAGCACATGCTTCAGCTATAATTTTGTTAAAATTTTCTATTGTTAAATCTAATTCCGAATCTGTGTGTAAATTCCGTAAAAAGTCAATTGTAAAATTTTCTCTATTGATAATTTGACCCAGTTTCTCACGAAACTGGGCCCAATTTGCATGTTTTGTAAAATAAATACGTGTTGTATGTTTAATGTAATTTTTGTTGATGTGCTTTGTCCTTAATGTGAAGGATATGCCATTGTGGTCCGAGCTGGTCAGGTCTTCGCGCACGCGCCAGTCGTCCACCAAGCCAAGCAGGTCCTGTGATACAGCAGTTATGTCAACATAACTGCTGTATCTCACGCCGCCCCGGATAGTGTCGAAGGTGGGGGTGTCCCCTCGGTTCAGGATGTCGAGACCGAGATCCTCCAGTGCCCCGTGAAGTTCCTCGCCTCTGCGATCAGTCACGGGACTCCTCCACCAGACGCACTTAGCATTAGAGTCGCCTCCAATGATCATACTCCGAGCTCCAGTTTCGCGCTGCACCCGGCGCAGGTGTGCCAGATACGAGTCCATCGGCAGGTCGGGCTCAAAGTAAAATGAGGCCAGGATGATCTCCCAGCTACGGACTCGGATCCCCACCACTGAGATGTTGTTCGTGGTGAGTTTCGGGTACTGTGTGATGTGAAGGCTCGCGTCAAAAACTATGACTGCGGCCTTTACAGTCCCACTTCCATGATCCGCAGACTGGAAGACTCTGATCCCATTTTGACCCTTCACGCGCCCTGTTCCGCCGACGTATGGCTCTTGTACCAAAGCCACCCGCGCTCGAAGTTCTGAGGCCTGAATCAGCAGCTCGGAGTATGCCAACTTACTACGCTGGAGGTTCGCCTGGAGGATTTTTATAGCCACTGAGTCCGCCGGCACGCCCTTAGCAATAAGCTACGGATTGCCGGGCGAGGTCATCCCACCTCTTCCTGACGGGACAGTCGTCGCTAAACGCGTTATGTTCGAAATTGTCGAGCTTCGCGCGACGACAGTTCCGGCAGGAAGGTGGCGACCCCGCCAGCCAATCCGCGCATTTCGCCTTCAAGTGCGGCCCGCCACAGTGGCTACATAGGTCGGCTGGGTCCTTACAGAATTTCCGCCCGTGGCCGTAACCGAGGCATCGCGTGCACTGGACCAGCGGAGACTGGTCCTCTGCTCGCACCCTCTGCAGGTCGACGTGGACAGAGCCCACGCCGGTAATCCTGGCCCAGAGGGTGGGCGACGCACTCAGGACGACGTTGACCACGTGCGGGTTCCGTGCCTTCTTACGAAATTTTACAGCGAGGCGGTCTTCCCCGGGGCCGAGGCCGCCAAAGAGATCCCGATTTTGGTTCCTTAGGGCCTTAATAATATCGCCATCCGTGTTCATGGCTAAGACACCTCTAAGGACCAAAAGCGGGTCCCTGTTTTTGACGTCCTCTACCACGAGGCCCGTTGAGGCCCGTTCCTTCTTTCTGCAACCTTTCTTTCGCCTTACTCCTGTCCTCGGCAGTGCCGAATCCCATTATGATTTTCCTGTCCTTGGCCTTCCGGACACGGTCTACTTTGACCCAACCCTCCTTTGCGTCCATGGTCCGCCTCACCTTTCCAAGGACTTCCTCCCCAGTCTCCTCCTTGTCCTTGGCCGCCTCACCTTTCCAAGGACTTCCTCCCCAGTCTCCTCCTTGTCCTTGGAGGTGACGACCACCGAGTGGAGGGCAGCAGGTCTCGGTGGTTGCTGCGGCCTCGCAGCAGCCACACAAGCATAGCTACGCTGCTGTTCCTCGGCCGACCTGCTGCACTTCATGAGCTGCTCCTGGAGAGCCTTCATACGCTCGTTACTCTCCAGAAGAAGCCGAGAGTGCTCGTCGAGCTTGGTGCTCAGCCCGGAGTCCGAGGGCACCGTAAAAGTGGTGTCGGCGGCTGGTTAGGTTAGGTT
Source organism: Euphydryas editha (assembly GCA_036937285.1). NCBI lineage: Eukaryota > Metazoa > Arthropoda > Insecta > Lepidoptera > Nymphalidae > Euphydryas > Euphydryas editha. Next base: position 4,692 of record JAUPFZ010000005.1, on the reverse strand, counting down.
AGGTTAGGTTAGGTTAGGTTAGGTTAGGTTAGGTTAGGTTAGGTTAGGTTAGGTTAGGTTAGGTTAGGTTAGGTTAGGTTAGGTTAGGTTAGGTTAGGTTAGGTTAGGTTAGGTTAGGTTAGGTTAGGTTAGGTTAGGTTAGGTTAGGTTAGGTTAGGTTAGGTTAGGTTAGGTTAGGTTAGGTTAGGTTAGGTTAGGTTAGGTTAGGTTAGGTTAGGTTAGGTTAGGTTAGGTTAGGTTAGGTTAGGTTAGGTTAGGTTAGGTTAGGTTAGGTTAGGTTAGGTTAGGTTAGGTTAGGTTAGGTTAGGTTAGGTTAGGTTAGGTTAGGTTAGGTTAGGTTAGGTTAGGTTAGGTTAGGTTAGGTTAGGTTAGGTTAGGTTAGGTTAGGTTAGGTTAGGTTAGGTTAGGTTAGGTTAGGTTAGGTTAGGTTAGGTTAGGTTAGGTTAGGTTAGGTTAGGTTAGGTTAGGTTAGGTTAGGTTAGGTTAGGTTAGGTTAGGTTAGGTTAGGTTAGGTTAGGTTAGGTTAGGTTAGGTTAGGTTAGGTTAGGTTAGGTTAGGTTAGGTTAGGTTAGGTTAGGTTAGGTTAGGTTAGGTTAGGTTAGGTTAGGTTAGGTTAGGTTAGGTTAGGTTAGGTTAGGTTAGGTTAGGTTAGGTTAGGTTAGGTTAGGTTAGGTTAGGTTAGGTTAGGTTAGGTTAGGTTAGGTTAGGTTAGGTTAGGTTAGGTTAGGTTAGGTTAGGTTAGGTTAGGTTAGGTTAGGTTAGGTTAGGTTAGGTTAGGTTAGGTTAGGTTAGGTTAGGTTAGGTTAGGTTAGGTTAGGTTAGGTTAGGTTAGGTTAGGTTAGGTTAGGTTAGGTTAGGTTAGGTTAGGTTAGGTTAGGTTAGGTTAGGTTAGGTTAGGTTAGGTTAGGTTAGGTTAGGTTAGGTTAGGTTAGGTTAGGTTAGGTTAGGTTAGGTTAGGTTAGGTTAGGTTAGGTTAGGTTAGGTTAGGTTAGGTTAGGTTAGGTTAGGTTAGGTTAGGTTAGGTTAGGTTAGGTTAGGTTAGGTTAGGTTAGGTTAGGTTAGGTTAGGTTAGGTTAGGTTAGGTTAGGTTAGGTTAGGTTAGGTTAGGTTAGGTTAGGTTAGGTTAGGTTAGGTTAGGTTAGGTTAGGTTAGGTTAGGTTAGGTTAGGTTAGGTTAGGTTAGGTTAGGTTAGGTTAGGTTAGGTTAGGTTAGGTTAGGTTAGGTTAGGTTAGGTTAGGTTAGGTTAGGTTAGGTTAGGTTAGGTTAGGTTAGGTTAGGTTAGGTTAGGTTAGGTTAGGTTAGGTTAGGTTAGGTTAGGTTAGGTTAGGTTAGGTTAGGTTAGGTTAGGTTAGGTTAGGTTAGGTTAGGTTAGGTTAGGTTAGGTTAGGTTAGGTTAGGTTAGGTTAGGTTAGGTTAGGTTAGGTTAGGTTAGGTTAGGTTAGGTTAGGTTAGGTTAGGTTAGGTTAGGTTAGGTTAGGTTAGGTTAGGTTAGGTTAGGTTAGGTTAGGTTAGGTTAGGTTAGGTTAGGTTAGGTTAGGTTAGGTTAGGTTAGGTTAGGTTAGGTTAGGTTAGGTTAGGTTAGGTTAGGTTAGGTTAGGTTAGGTTAGGTTAGGTTAGGTTAGGTTAGGTTAGGTTAGGTTAGGTTAGGTTAGGTTAGGTTAGGTTAGGTTAGGTTAGGTTAGGTTAGGTTAGGTTAGGTTAGGTTAGGTTAGGTTAGGTTAGGTTAGGTTAGGTTAGGTTAGGTTAGGTTAGGTTAGGTTAGGTTAGGTTAGGTTAGGTTAGGTTAGGTTAGGTTAGGTTAGGTTAGGTTAGGTTAGGTTAGGTTAGGTTAGGTTAGGTTAGGTTAGGTTAGGTTAGGTTAGGTTAGGTTAGGTTAGGTTAGGTTAGGTTAGGTTAGGTTAGGTTAGGTTAGGTTAGGTTAGGTTAGGTTAGGTTAGGTTAGGTTAGGTTAGGTTAGGTTAGGTTAGGTTAGGTTAGGTTAGGTTAGGTTAGGTTAGGTTAGGTTAGGTTAGGTTAGGTTAGGTTAGGTTAGGTTAGGTTAGGTTAGGTTAGGTTAGGTTAGGTTAGGTTAGGTTAGGTTAGGTTAGGTTAGGTTAGGTTAGGTTAGGTTAGGTTAGGTTAGGTTAGGTTAGGTTAGGTTAGGTTAGGTTAGGTTAGGTTAGGTTAGGTTAGGTTAGGTTAGGTTAGGTTAGGTTAGGTTAGGTTAGGTTAGGTTAGGTTAGGTTAGGTTAGGTTAGGTTAGGTTAGGTTAGGTTAGGTTAGGTTAGGTTAGGTTAGGTTAGGTTAGGTTAGGTTAGGTTAGGTTAGGTTAGGTTAGGTTAGGTTAGGTTAGGTTAGGTTAGGTTAGGTTAGGTTAGGTTAGGTTAGGTTAGGTTAGGTTAGGTTAGGTTAGGTTAGGTTAGGTTAGGTTAGGTTAGGTTAGGTTAGGTTAGGTTAGGTTAGGTTAGGTTAGGTTAGGTTAGGTTAGGTTAGGTTAGGTTAGGTTAGGTTAGGTTAGGTTAGGTTAGGTTAGGTTAGGTTAGGTTAGGTTAGGTTAGGTTAGGTTAGGTTAGGTTAGGTTAGGTTAGGTTAGGTTAGGTTAGGTTAGGTTAGGTTAGGTTAGGTTAGGTTAGGTTAGGTTAGGTTAGGTTAGGTTAGGTTAGGTTAGGTTAGGTTAGGTTAGGTTAGGTTAGGTTAGGTTAGGTTAGGTTAGGTTAGGTTAGGTTAGGTTAGGTTAGGTTAGGTTAGGTTAGGTTAGGTTAGGTTAGGTTAGGTTAGGTTAGGTTAGGTTAGGTTAGGTTAGGTTAGGTTAGGTTAGGTTAGGTTAGGTTAGGTTAGGTTAGGTTAGGTTAGGTTAGGTTAGGTTAGGTTAGGTTAGGTTAGGTTAGGTTAGGTTAGGTTAGGTTAGGTTAGGTTAGGTTAGGTTAGGTTAGGTTAGGTTAGGTTAGGTTAGGTTAGGTTAGGTTAGGTTAGGTTAGGTTAGGTTAGGTTAGGTTAGGTTAGGTTAGGTTAGGTTAGGTTAGGTTAGGTTAGGTTAGGTTAGGTTAGGTTAGGTTAGGTTAGGTTAGGTTAGGTTAGGTTAGGTTAGGTTAGGTTAGGTTAGGTTAGGTTAGGTTAGGTTAGGTTAGGTTAGGTTAGGTTAGGTTAGGTTAGGTTAGGTTAGGTTAGGTTAGGTTAGGTTAGGTTAGGTTAGGTTAGGTTAGGTTAGGTTAGGTTAGGTTAGGTTAGGTTAGGTTAGGTTAGGTTAGGTTAGGTTAGGTTAGGTTAGGTTAGGTTAGGTTAGGTTAGGTTAGGTTAGGTTAGGTTAGGTTAGGTTAGGTTAGGTTAGGTTAGGTTAGGTTAGGTTAGGTTAGGTTAGGTTAGGTTAGGTTAGGTTAGGTTAGGTTAGGTTAGGTTAGGTTAGGTTAGGTTAGGTTAGGTTAGGTTAGGTTAGGTTAGGTTAGGTTAGGTTAGGTTAGGTTAGGTTAGGTTAGGTTAGGTTAGGTTAGGTTAGGTTAGGTTAGGTTAGGTTAGGTTAGGTTAGGTTAGGTTAGGTTAGGTTAGGTTAGGTTAGGTTAGGTTAGGTTAGGTTAGGTTAGGTTAGGTTAGGTTAGGTTAGGTTAGGTTAGGTTAGGTTAGGTTAGGTTAGGTTAGGTTAGGTTAGGTTAGGTTAGGTTAGGTTAGGTTAGGTTAGGTTAGGTTAGGTTAGGTTAGGTTAGGTTAGGTTAGGTTAGGTTAGGTTAGGTTAGGTTAGGTTAGGTTAGGTTAGGTTAGGTTAGGTTAGGTTAGGTTAGGTTAGGTTAGGTTAGGTTAGGTTAGGTTAGGTTAGGTTAGGTTAGGTTAGGTTAGGTTAGGTTAGGTTAGGTTAGGTTAGGTTAGGTTAGGTTAGGTTAGGTTAGGTTAGGTTAGGTTAGGTTAGGTTAGGTTAGGTTAGGTTAGGTTAGGTTAGGTTAGGTTAGGTTAGGTTAGGTTAGGTTAGGTTAGGTTAGGTTAGGTTAGGTTAGGTTAGGTTAGGTTAGGTTAGGTTAGGTTAGGTTAGGTTAGGTTAGGTTAGGTTAGGTTAGGTTAGGTTAGGTTAGGTTAGGTTAGGTTAGGTTAGGTTAGGTTAGGTTAGGTTAGGTTAGGTTAGGTTAGGTTAGGTTAGGTTAGGTTAGGTTAGGTTAGGTTAGGTTAGGTTAGGTTAGGTTAGGTTAGGTTAGGTTAGGTTAGGTTAGGTTAGGTTAGGTTAGGTTAGGTTAGGTTAGGTTAGGTTAGGTTAGGTTAGGTTAGGTTAGGTTAGGTTAGGTTAGGTTAGGTTAGGTTAGGTTAGGTTAGGTTAGGTTAGGTTAGGTTAGGTTAGGTTAGGTTAGGTTAGGTTAGGTTAGGTTAGGTTAGGTTAGGTTAGGTTAGGTTAGGTTAGGTTAGGTTAGGTTAGGTTAGGTTAGGTTAGGTTAGGTTAGGTTAGGTTAGGTTAGGTTAGGTTAGGTTAGGTTAGGTTAGGTTAGGTTAGGTTAGGTTAGGTTAGGTTAGGTTAGGTTAGGTTAGGTTAGGTTAGGTTAGGTTAGGTTAGGTTAGGTTAGGTTAGGTTAGGTTAGGTTAGGTTAGGTTAGGTTAGGTTAGGTTAGGTTAGGTTAGGTTAGGTTAGGTTAGGTTAGGTTAGGTTAGGTTAGGTTAGGTTAGGTTAGGTTAGGTTAGGTTAGGTTAGGTTAGGTTAGGTTAGGTTAGGTTAGGTTAGGTTAGGTTAGGTCTAGGTTA
>JAUPFZ010000004.1:24395000-24407375 GCA_036937285.1 Euphydryas editha | reverse complement strand
AACCTAACCTAACCTAACCTAACCTAACCTAACCTAACCTAACCTAACCTAACCTAACCTAACCTAACCTAACCTAACCTAACCTAACCTAACCTAACCTAACCTAACCTAACCTAACCTAACCTAACCTAACCTAACCTAACCTAACCTAACCTAACCTAACCTAACCTAACCTAACCTAACCTAACCTAACCTAACCTAACCTAACCTAACCTAACCTAACCTAACCTAACCTAACCTAACCTAACCTAACCTAACCTAACCTAACCTAACCTAACCTAACCTAACCTAACCTAACCTAACCTAACCTAACCTAACCTAACCTAACCTAACCTAACCTAACCTAACCTAACCTAACCTAACCTAACCTAACCTAACCTAACCTAACCTAACCTAACCTAACCTAACCTAACCTAACCTAACCTAACCTAACCTAACCTAACCTAACCTAACCTAACCTAACCTAACCTAACCTAACCTAACCTAACCTAACCTAACCTAACCTAACCTAACCTAACCTAACCTAACCTAACCTAACCTAACCTAACCTAACCTAACCTAACCTAACCTAACCTAACCTAACCTAACCTAACCTAACCTAACCTAACCTAACCTAACCTAACCTAACCTAACCTAACCTAACCTAACCTAACCTAACCTAACCTAACCTAACCTAACCTAACCTAACCTAACCTAACCTAACCTAACCTAACCTAACCTAACCTAACCTAACCTAACCTAACCTAACCTAACCTAACCTAACCTAACCTAACCTAACCTAACCTAACCTAACCTAACCTAACCTAACCTAACCTAACCTAACCTAACCTAACCTAACCTAACCTAACCTAACCTAACCTAACCTAACCTAACCTAACCTAACCTAACCTAACCTAACCTAACCTAACCTAACCTAACCTAACCTAACCTAACCTAACCTAACCTAACCTAACCTAACCTAACCTAACCTAACCTAACCTAACCTAACCTAACCTAACCTAACCTAACCTAACCTAACCTAACCTAACCTAACCTAACCTAACCTAACCTAACCTAACCTAACCTAACCTAACCTAACCTAACCTAACCTAACCTAACCTAACCTAACCTAACCTAACCTAACCTAACCTAACCTAACCTAACCTAACCTAACCTAACCTAACCTAACCTAACCTAACCTAACCTAACCTAACCTAACCTAACCTAACCTAACCTAACCTAACCTAACCTAACCTAACCTAACCTAACCTAACCTAACCTAACCTAACCTAACCTAACCTAACCTAACCTAACCTAACCTAACCTAACCTAACCTAACCTAACCTAACCTAACCTAACCTAACCTAACCTAACCTAACCTAACCTAACCTAACCTAACCTAACCTAACCTAACCTAACCTAACCTAACCTAACCTAACCTAACCTAACCTAACCTAACCTAACCTAACCTAACCTAACCTAACCTAACCTAACCTAACCTAACCTAACCTAACCTAACCTAACCTAACCTAACCTAACCTAACCTAACCTAACCTAACCTAACCTAACCTAACCTAACCTAACCTAACCTAACCTAACCTAACCTAACCTAACCTAACCTAACCTAACCTAACCTAACCTAACCTAACCTAACCTAACCTAACCTAACCTAACCTAACCTAACCTAACCTAACCTAACCTAACCTAACCTAACCTAACCTAACCTAACCTAACCTAACCTAACCTAACCTAACCTAACCTAACCTAACCTAACCTAACCTAACCTAACCTAACCTAACCTAACCTAACCTAACCTAACCTAACCTAACCTAACCTAACCTAACCTAACCTAACCTAACCTAACCTAACCTAACCTAACCTAACCTAACCTAACCTAACCTAACCTAACCTAACCTAACCTAACCTAACCTAACCTAACCTAACCTAACCTAACCTAACCTAACCTAACCTAACCTAACCTAACCTAACCTAACCTAACCTAACCTAACCTAACCTAACCTAACCTAACCTAACCTAACCTAACCTAACCTAACCTAACCTAACCTAACCTAACCTAACCTAACCTAACCTAACCTAACCTAACCTAACCTAACCTAACCTAACCTAACCTAACCTAACCTAACCTAACCTAACCTAACCTAACCTAACCTAACCTAACCTAACCTAACCTAACCTAACCTAACCTAACCTAACCTAACCTAACCTAACCTAACCTAACCTAACCTAACCTAACCTAACCTAACCTAACCTAACCTAACCTAACCTAACCTAACCTAACCTAACCTAACCTAACCTAACCTAACCTAACCTAACCTAACCTAACCTAACCTAACCTAACCTAACCTAACCTAACCTAACCTAACCTAACCTAACCTAACCTAACCTAACCTAACCTAACCTAACCTAACCTAACCTAACCTAACCTAACCTAACCTAACCTAACCTAACCTAACCTAACCTAACCTAACCTAACCTAACCTAACCTAACCTAACCTAACCTAACCTAACCTAACCTAACCTAACCTAACCTAACCTAACCTAACCTAACCTAACCTAACCTAACCTAACCTAACCTAACCTAACCTAACCTAACCTAACCTAACCTAACCTAACCTAACCTAACCTAACCTAACCTAACCTAACCTAACCTAACCTAACCTAACCTAACCTAACCTAACCTAACCTAACCTAACCTAACCTAACCTAACCTAACCTAACCTAACCTAACCTAACCTAACCTAACCTAACCTAACCTAACCTAACCTAACCTAACCTAACCTAACCTAACCTAACCTAACCTAACCTAACCTAACCTAACCTAACCTAACCTAACCTAACCTAACCTAACCTAACCTAACCTAACCTAACCTAACCTAACCTAACCTAACCTAACCTAACCTAACCTAACCTAACCTAACCTAACCTAACCTAACCTAACCTAACCTAACCTAACCTAACCTAACCTAACCTAACCTAACCTAACCTAACCTAACCTAACCTAACCTAACCTAACCTAACCTAACCTAACCTAACCTAACCTAACCTAACCTAACCTAACCTAACCTAACCTAACCTAACCTAACCTAACCTAACCTAACCTAACCTAACCTAACCTAACCTAACCTAACCTAACCTAACCTAACCTAACCTAACCTAACCTAACCTAACCTAACCTAACCTAACCTAACCTAACCTAACCTAACCTAACCTAACCTAACCTAACCTAACCTAACCTAACCTAACCTAACCTAACCTAACCTAACCTAACCTAACCTAACCTAACCTAACCTAACCTAACCTAACCTAACCTAACCTAACCTAACCTAACCTAACCTAACCTAACCTAACCTAACCTAACCTAACCTAACCTAACCTAACCTAACCTAACCTAACCTAACCTAACCTAACCTAACCTAACCTAACCTAACCTAACCTAACCTAACCTAACCTAACCTAACCTAACCTAACCTAACCTAACCTAACCTAACCTAACCTAACCTAACCTAACCTAACCTAACCTAACCTAACCTAACCTAACCTAACCTAACCTAACCTAACCTAACCTAACCTAACCTAACCTAACCTAACCTAACCTAACCTAACCTAACCTAACCTAACCTAACCTAACCTAACCTAACCTAACCTAACCTAACCTAACCTAACCTAACCTAACCTAACCTAACCTAACCTAACCTAACCTAACCTAACCTAACCTAACCTAACCTAACCTAACCTAACCTAACCTAACCTAACCTAACCTAACCTAACCTAACCTAACCTAACCTAACCTAACCTAACCTAACCTAACCTAACCTAACCTAACCTAACCTAACCTAACCTAACCTAACCTAACCTAACCTAACCTAACCTAACCTAACCTAACCTAACCTAACCTAACCTAACCTAACCTAACCTAACCTAACCTAACCTAACCTAACCTAACCTAACCTAACCTAACCTAACCTAACCTAACCTAACCTAACCTAACCTAACCTAACCTAACCTAACCTAACCTAACCTAACCTAACCTAACCTAACCTAACCTAACCTAACCTAACCTAACCTAACCTAACCTAACCTAACCTAACCTAACCTAACCTAACCTAACCTAACCTAACCTAACCTAACCTAACCTAACCTAACCTAACCTAACCTAACCTAACCTAACCTAACCTAACCTAACCTAACCTAACCTAACCTAACCTAACCTAACCTAACCTAACCTAACCTAACCTAACCTAACCTAACCTAACCTAACCTAACCTAACCTAACCTAACCTAACCTAACCTAACCTAACCTAACCTAACCTAACCTAACCTAACCTAACCTAACCTAACCTAACCTAACCTAACCTAACCTAACCTAACCTAACCTAACCTAACCTAACCTAACCTAACCTAACCTAACCTAACCTAACCTAACCTAACCTAACCTAACCTAACCTAACCTAACCTAACCTAACCTAACCTAACCTAACCTAACCTAACCTAACCTAACCTAACCTAACCTAACCTAACCTAACCTAACCTAACCTAACCTAACCTAACCTAACCTAACCTAACCTAACCTAACCTAACCTAACCTAACCTAACCTAACCTAACCTAACCTAACCTAACCTAACCTAACCTAACCTAACCTAACCTAACCTAACCTAACCTAACCTAACCTAACCTAACCTAACCTAACCTAACCTAACCTAACCTAACCTAACCTAACCTAACCTAACCTAACCTAACCTAACCTAACCTAACCTAACCTAACCTAACCTAACCTAACCTAACCTAACCTAACCTAACCTAACCTAACCTAACCTAACCTAACCTAACCTAACCTAACCTAACCTAACCTAACCTAACCTAACCTAACCTAACCTAACCTAACCTAACCTAACCTAACCTAACCTAACCTAACCTAACCTAACCTAACCTAACCTAACCTAACCTAACCTAACCTAACCTAACCTAACCTAACCTAACCTAACCTAACCTAACCTAACCTAACCTAACCTAACCTAACCTAACCTAACCTAACCTAACCTAACCTAACCTAACCTAACCTAACCTAACCTAACCTAACCTAACCTAACCTAACCTAACCTAACCTAACCTAACCTAACCTAACCTAACCTAACCTAACCTAACCTAACCTAACCTAACCTAACCTAACCTAACCTAACCTAACCTAACCTAACCTAACCTAACCTAACCTAACCTAACCTAACCTAACCTAACCTAACCTAACCTAACCTAACCTAACCTAACCTAACCTAACCTAACCTAACCTAACCTAACCTAACCTAACCTAACCTAACCTAACCTAACCTAACCTAACCTAACCTAACCTAACCTAACCTAACCTAACCTAACCTAACCTAACCTAACCTAACCTAACCTAACCTAACCTAACCTAACCTAACCTAACCTAACCTAACCTAACCTAACCTAACCTAACCTAACCTAACCTAACCTAACCTAACCTAACCTAACCTCAACCTAACCTAACCTAACCTAACCTAACCTAACCTAACCTAACCTAACCTAACCTAACCTAACCTAACCTAACCTAACCTAACCTAACCTAACCTAACCTAACCTAACCTAACCTAACCTAACCTAACCTAACCTAACCTAACCTAACCTAACCTAACCTAACCTAACCTAACCTAACCTAACCTAACCTAACCTAACCTAACCTAACCTAACCTAACCTAACCTAACCTAACCTAACCTAACCTAACCTAACCTAACCTAACCTAACCTAACCTAACCTAACCTAACCTAACCTAACCTAACCTAACCTAACCTAACCTAACCTAACCTAACCTAACCTAACCTAACCTAACCTAACCTAACCTAACCTAACCTAACCTAACCTAACCTAACCTAACCTAACCTAACCTAACCTAACCTAACCTAACCTAACCTAACCTAACCTAACCTAACCTAACCTAACCTAACCTAACCTAACCTAACCTAACCTAACCTAACCTAACCTAACCTAACCTAACCTAACCTAACCTAACCTAACCTAACCTAACCTAACCTAACCTAACCTAACCTAACCTAACCTAACCTAACCTAACCTAACCTAACCTAACCTAACCTAACCTAACCTAACCTAACCTAACCTAACCTAACCTAACCTAACCTAACCTAACCTAACCTAACCTAACCTAACCTAACCTAACCTAACCTAACCTAACCTAACCTAACCTAACCTAACCTAACCTAACCTAACCTAACCTAACCTAACCTAACCTAACCTAACCTAACCTAACCTAACCTAACCTAACCTAACCTAACCTAACCTAACCTAACCTAACCTAACCTAACCTAACCTAACCTAACCTAACCTAACCTAACCTAACCTAACCTAACCTAACCTAACCTAACCTAACCTAACCTAACCTAACCTAACCTAACCTAACCTAACCTAACCTAACCTAACCTAACCTAACCTAACCTAACCTAACCTAACCTAACCTAACCTAACCTAACCTAACCTAACCTAACCTAACCTAACCTAACCTAACCTAACCTAACCTAACCTAACCTAACCTAACCTAACCTAACCTAACCTAACCTAACCTAACCTAACCTAACCTAACCTAACCTAACCTAACCTAACCTAACCTAACCTAACCTAACCTAACCTAACCTAACCTAACCTAACCTAACCTAACCTAACCTAACCTAACCTAACCTAACCTAACCTAACCTAACCTAACCTAACCTAACCTAACCTAACCTAACCTAACCTAACCTAACCTAACCTAACCTAACCTAACCTAACCTAACCTAACCTAACCTAACCTAACCTAACCTAACCTAACCTAACCTAACCTAACCTAACCTAACCTAACCTAACCTAACCTAACCTAACCTAACCTAACCTAACCTAACCTAACCTAACCTAACCTAACCTAACCTAACCTAACCTAACCTAACCTAACCTAACCTAACCTAACCTAACCTAACCTAACCTAACCTAACCTAACCTAACCTAACCTAACCTAACCTAACCTAACCTAACCTAACCTAACCTAACCTAACCTAACCTAACCTAACCTAACCTAACCTAACCTAACCTAACCTAACCTAACCTAACCTAACCTAACCTAACCTAACCTAACCTAACCTAACCTAACCTAACCTAACCTAACCTAACCTAACCTAACCTAACCTAACCTAACCTAACCTAACCTAACCTAACCTAACCTAACCTAACCTAACCTAACCTAACCTAACCTAACCTAACCTAACCTAACCTAACCTAACCTAACCTAACCTAACCTAACCTAACCTAACCTAACCTAACCTAACCTAACCTAACCTAACCTAACCTAACCTAACCTAACCTAACCTAACCTAACCTAACCTAACCTAACCTAACCTAACCTAACCTAACCTAACCTAACCTAACCTAACCTAACCTAACCTAACCTAACCTAACCTAACCTAACCTAACCTAACCTAACCTAACCTAACCTAACCTAACCTAACCTAACCTAACCTAACCTAACCTAACCTAACCTAACCTAACCTAACCTAACCTAACCTAACCTAACCTAACCTAACCTAACCTAACCTAACCTAACCTAACCTAACCTAACCTAACCTAACCTAACCTAACCTAACCTAACCTAACCTAACCTAACCTAACCTAACCTAACCTAACCTAACCTAACCTAACCTAACCTAACCTAACCTAACCTAACCTAACCTAACCTAACCTAACCTAACCTAACCTAACCTAACCTAACCTAACCTAACCTAACCTAACCTAACCTAACCTAACCTAACCTAACCTAACCTAACCTAACCTAACCTAACCTAACCTAACCTAACCTAACCTAACCTAACCTAACCTAACCTAACCTAACCTAACCTAACCTAACCTAACCTAACCTAACCTAACCTAACCTAACCTAACCTAACCTAACCTAACCTAACCTAACCTAACCTAACCTAACCTAACCTAACCTAACCTAACCTAACCTAACCTAACCTAACCTAACCTAACCTAACCTAACCTAACCTAACCTAACCTAACCTAACCTAACCTAACCTAACCTAACCTAACCTAACCTAACCTAACCTAACCTAACCTAACCTAACCTAACCTAACCTAACCTAACCTAACCTAACCTAACCTAACCTAACCTAACCTAACCTAACCTATCCTAACCTAACCTAACCTAACCTAACCTAACCTAACCTAACCTAACCTAACCTAACCTAACCTAACCTAACCTAACCTAACCTAACCTAACCTAACCTAACCTAACCTAACCTAACCTAACCTAACCTAACCTAACCTAACCTAACCTAACCTAACCTAACCTAACCTAACCTAACCTAACCTAACCTAACCTAACCTAACCTAACCTAACCTAACCTAACCTAACCTAACCTAACCTAACCTAACCTAACCTAACCTAACCTAACCTAACCTAACCTAACCTAACCTAACCTAACCTAACCTAACCTAACCTAACCTAACCTAACCTAACCTAACCTAACCTAACCTAACCTAACCTAACCTAACCTAACCTAACCTAACCTAACCTAACCTAACCTAACCTAACCTAACCTAACCTAACCTAACCTAACCTAACCTAACCTAACCTAACCTAACCTAACCTAACCTAACCTAACCTAACCTAACCTAACCTAACCTAACCTAACCTAACCTAACCTAACCTAACCTAACCTAACCTAACCTAACCTAACCTAACCTAACCTAACCTAACCTAACCTAACCTAACCTAACCTAACCTAACCTAACCTAACCTAACCTAACCTAACCTAACCTAACCTAACCTAACCTAACCTAACCTAACCTAACCTAACCTAACCTAACCTAACCTAACCTAACCTAACCTAACCTAACCTAACCTAACCTAACCTAACCTAACCTAACCTAACCTAACCTAACCTAACCTAACCTAACCTAACCTAACCTAACCTAACCTAACCTAACCTAACCTAACCTAACCTAACCTAACCTAACCTAACCTAACCTAACCTAACCTAACCTAACCTAACCTAACCTAACCTAACCTAACCTAACCTAACCTAACCTAACCTAACCTAACCTAACCTAACCTAACCTAACCTAACCTAACCTAACCTAACCTAACCTAACCTAACCTAACCTAACCTAACCTAACCTAACCTAACCTAACCTAACCTAACCTAACCTAACCTAACCTAACCTAACCTAACCTAACCTAACCTAACCTAACCTAACCTAACCTAACCTAACCTAACCTAACCTAACCTAACCTAACCTAACCTAACCTAACCTAACCTAACCTAACCTAACCTAACCTAACCTAACCTAACCTAACCTAACCTAACCTAACCTAACCTAACCTAACCTAACCTAACCTAACCTAACCTAACCTAACCTAACCTAACCTAACCTAACCTAACCTAACCTAACCTAACCTAACCTAACCTAACCTAACCTAACCTAACCTAACCTAACCTAACCTAACCTAACCTAACCTAACCTAACCTAACCTAACCTAACCTAACCTAACCTAACCTAACCTAACCTAACCTAACCTAACCTAACCTAACCTAACCTAACCTAACCTAACCTAACCTAACCTAACCTAACCTAACCTAACCTAACCTAACCTAACCTAACCTAACCTAACCTAACCTAACCTAACCTAACCTAACCTAACCTAACCTAACCTAACCTAACCTAACCTAACCTAACCTAACCTAACCTAACCTAACCTAACCTAACCTAACCTAACCTAACCTAACCTAACCTAACCTAACCTAACCTAACCTAACCTAACCTAACCTAACCTAACCTAACCTAACCTAACCTAACCTAACCTAACCTAACCTAACCTAACCTAACCTAACCTAACCTAACCTAACCTAACCTAACCTAACCTAACCTAACCTAACCTAACCTAACCTAACCTAACCTAACCTAACCTAACCTAACCTAACCTAACCTAACCTAACCTAACCTAACCTAACCTAACCTAACCTAACCTAACCTAACCTAACCTAACCTAACCTAACCTAACCTAACCTAACCTAACCTAACCTAACCTAACCTAACCTAACCTAACCTAACCTAACCTAACCTAACCTAACCTAACCTAACCTAACCTAACCTAACCTAACCTAACCTAACCTAACCTAACCTAACCTAACCTAACCTAACCTAACCTAACCTAACCTAACCTAACCTAACCTAACCTAACCTAACCTAACCTAACCTAACCTAACCTAACCTAACCTAACCTAACCTAACCTAACCTAACCTAACCTAACCTAACCTAACCTAACCTAACCTAACCTAACCTAACCTAACCTAACCTAACCTAACCTAACCTAACCTAACCTAACCTAACCTAACCTAACCTAACCTAACCTAACCTAACCTAACCTAACCTAACCTAACCTAACCTAACCTAACCTAACCTAACCTAACCTAACCTAACCTAACCTAACCTAACCTAACCTAACCTAACCTAACCTAACCTAACCTAACCTAACCTAACCTAACCTAACCTAACCTAACCTAACCTAACCTAACCTAACCTAACCTAACCTAACCTAACCTAACCTAACCTAACCTAACCTAACCTAACCTAACCTAACCTAACCTAACCTAACCTAACCTAACCTAACCTAACCTAACCTAACCTAACCTAACCTAACCTAACCTAACCTAACCTAACCTAACCTAACCTAACCTAACCTAACCTAACCTAACCTAACCTAACCTAACCTAACCTAACCTAACCTAACCTAACCTAACCTAACCTAACCTAACCTAACCTAACCTAACCTAACCTAACCTAACCTAACCTAACCTAACCTAACCTAACCTAACCTAACCTAACCTAACCTAACCTAACCTAACCTAACCTAACCTAACCTAACCTAACCTAACCTAACCTAACCTAACCTAACCTAACCTAACCTAACCTAACCTAACCTAACCTAACCTAACCTAACCTAACCTAACCTAACCTAACCTAACCTAACCTAACCTAACCTAACCTAACCTAACCTAACCTAACCTAACCTAACCTAACCTAACCTAACCTAACCTAACCTAACCTAACCTAACCTAACCTAACCTAACCTAACCTAACCTAACCTAACCTAACCTAACCTAACCTAACCTAACCTAACCTAACCTAACCTAACCTAACCTAACCTAACCTAACCTAACCTAACCTAACCTAACCTAACCTAACCTAACCTAACCTAACCTAACCTAACCTAACCTAACCTAACCTAACCTAACCTAACCTAACCTAACCTAACCTAACCTAACCTAACCTAACCTAACCTAACCTAACCTAACCTAACCTAACCTAACCTAACCTAACCTAACCTAACCTAACCTAACCTAACCTAACCTAACCTAACCTAACCTAACCTAACCTAACCTAACCTAACCTAACCTAACCTAACCTAACCTAACCTAACCTAACCTAACCTAACCTAACCTAACCTAACCTAACCTAACCTAACCTAACCTAACCTAACCTAACCTAACCTAACCTAACCTAACCTAACCTAACCTAACCTAACCTAACCTAACCTAACCTAACCTAACCTAACCTAACCTAACCTAACCTAACCTAACCTAACCTAACCTAACCTAACCTAACCTAACCTAACCTAACCTAACCTAACCTAACCTAACCTAACCTAACCTAACCTAACCTAACCTAACCTAACCTAACCTAACCTAACCTAACCTAACCTAACCTAACCTAACCTAACCTAACCTAACCTAACCTAACCTAACCTAACCTAACCTAACCTAACCTAACCTAACCTAACCTAACCTAACCTAACCTAACCTAACCTAACCTAACCTAACCTAACCTAACCTAACCTAACCTAACCTAACCTAACCTAACCTAACCTAACCTAACCTAACCTAACCTAACCTAACCTAACCTAACCTAACCTAACCTAACCTAACCTAACCTAACCTAACCTAACCTAACCTAACCTAACCTAACCTAACCTAACCTAACCTAACCTAACCTAACCTAACCTAACCTAACCTAACCTAACCTAACCTAACCTAACCTAACCTAACCTAACCTAACCTAACCTAACCTAACCTAACCTAACCTAACCTAACCTAACCTAACCTAACCTAACCTAACCTAACCTAACCTAACCTAACCTAACCTAACCTAACCTAACCTAACCTAACCTAACCTAACCTAACCTAACCTAACCTAACCTAACCTAACCTAACCTAACCTAACCTAACCTAACCTAACCTAACCTAACCTAACCTAACCTAACCTAACCTAACCTAACCTAACCTAACCTAACCTAACCTAACCTAACCTAACCTAACC
>JAUPFZ010000004.1:24150000-24387500 GCA_036937285.1 Euphydryas editha | reverse complement strand
ATAGTGTTAAGTTTTTATTTTAGATTAAGTAGATTTAAGGACTTTTTAGGTGCTGTAGCATTCTACAGTGCCTTTTTAACTGGGAACAGTCTCTGTTTTTCATATACACCCCGCTATTGCGGTTTTTAACTTATTGACAAATTTATTTTATTTTTTTTTGACAATTTTGACATTTTTATTTTAATTAATTTATTGACGCGACCTCCAACATGGTGCTTGGCCTAAGGACACCTGTCAAAAAACAGGTTGTGACGAACCCACCCACCACTCCCCCCAAAGAAGTTAAAAAATTAAATAGGCGGAGCCTGGAGAAGTTTGAGGGGGTAGCCACGGAGTCGACCTCTGCAATGACACAGGGCGCTCCAATCACCTCCAAGGCTCCGAGACCAACCAGCCGCAAGTCAATTGATAGCCCGAAGGAAGGGGGGGCTAAGGCACAGGTCTCTGCATCCACGACGACCACTCGAGTCCAGCGAGCCCGCTCGCATCACAAGAAGGCGAAGGATGCGGTGGACGCGTCCAGGAACCTCAGGGGCGACCTCAAGGCGACGATCTTGGAGTCCCTGGACGCGCTTATGAGGCTGGTCGCTGAATCTGAGGCCGACCTGGGGGCCGGGAAGGCTCGGAAGGGGAGCGGGGGCTCCGTGGACGTGGTGCCGGTGGCTGTAACCACCGACACCACGTTCACGGTGCCTCCGGACTCCGGACTGAGCGCAAAGCTCGACGAGCACTCTCGGCTCCTCCTGGAGAGCAATGAGCGGATGAAGGCTCTCCAGGAACAGCTCGCGAAGAGCAGTCAGGTGGTCGAGGAACAGCGGCTCAGCTACGCCAGCGTGGCCGCTGCGAGACCGCAGCAACACACAAGGCCCGCGGTGCTGCACTCGGTGGTCGTCACTTCCGAGAACGAGAAGGAGACGGCCGAACAGGTTCTCGGAAGGGTGCGAGAGACCATGGACGCGAAGTCGGGGTGGGTGAAGGTGGACCGGGTCCGTAAGGCCAAGGACCGGAAGGTGATAATGGGATTCGGGACTGCCGAGGACAGGAAGAAGGCGAGGGAGCGCTTAGCGAAAGAAGGATCGGGCCTCGTGGTCGAGGACGTCAAAAATAGAGACCCGCTTTTCGTCCTCAGAGGCGTCTTGGCCGTCAACACTGACGGTGACATCGTCAAGGCCCTGAGGAACCAAAATCGGGACCTCTTTGACGGCCTCGGCCCCGGGGATGACCGCCTCGTGGTTAAATATCGTCGGAAGGTCAGGAACCCGCACGTGGTCAACGTAGTCCTGAGTGCGTCGCCCACCCTCTGGGCGAGGATAACCGGCGTGGGCTCAGTCCATGTCGACCTCATGAGGGTGCGAGCAGAGGACCAGTCTCCGCTGGTCCAATGCACGCGATGCCTCGGGTTTGGCCACGGGCGCAAGTACTGCAAGGACCCGGCAGACCTCTGTAGCCACTGCGGCGGGCCGCACCTGCGCTCTAAATGCGCGGATTGGCTGGCGGGGTCCCCACCTTCCTGCCGGAACTGTTGTCGCGCGAAGTTCGACAATGTCGAACATAACGCATTTAGCGACAACTGTCCCGTCAGGAAGAGGTGGGATGACCTCGCCCGGCAATCCGTAGCGTATTGCTAAGGGCGTGCCGGCGGACCCAGTGGCTATAAAAATCCTCCAGGCGAACCTCCAGCGTAGCAAGTTGGCATACTCCGAGCTGCTGATTCAGGCCTCAGAACTACGAGCGCGGATGGCCTTGGTACAGGAGCCATACGTCGGCGGAACAGGGCGTGTGAAGGGTCAAAATGGGATCAGAGTCTTCCAGTCTGCGGATCATGGAAGTGGGACTGTAAAGGCCGCGGTCATAGTTTTTGACGCGGACCTTCACATCACACAGTACCCGAAACTCACCACTAACAACATCTCAGTGGTGGGGATCCGAGTCCGCAACTGGGAGATCATCCTGGTTTCATTTTACTTTGAGCCCGACCTGCCGATGGACTCGTACCTAGCTCATCTGCGCCGGGTGCAGCGTGAGACGGGAGCTCGGAGTATGATCATTGGGGGTGACTCCAATGCTAAGTGCGTCTGGTGGAAGAGTCCCGTGACCGACCGCAGAGGCGAGGAACTACACGGGGCGCTGGAGGACCTCGGACTTTGCATCCTGAACCAAGGGGAAACCCCTACCTTTGATACTATCCGGGGCGGCGTAAGGTACAGCAGCTATGTTGACATAACTGCTGTATCGCCGGATCTGTATGGCTTGGTGGACGACTGGCGCGTGCGCGAGGACCTGACCAGCTCGGACCACAATGGCATATCCTTCACATTGACGACAAGGTACATTAATAAAAATTACATTCAACACACTACCAGGACTTATTTCACTAAAAATGCAAATTGGGCCCAGTTTCGTGAGAAACTGGGTCAAATTATAACTAGAGAAAATTTTTCAATAGATTTTATAAAAAATTTAGCAACTGGTCCAGATTTAGACACAACAATATCCAAATACAATAAAATTATAGCGGAAGCCTGTACCATGTCGATTCCGCCCATAAAGCGGAAAGATGTGGTGAATATGCCATGGTGGAACGAGGGGTTGGCAGCGCTCAAGCGCGAGGTGGCCACCAAGAAATGCAGAATTCGGTGTGCAGCGCCGGTTAGGCGTCAAATGGTAGTCGGAGAGTACCTGGAAGCGAAGGAGCGCTATGAGACCGAGGTGAGGCATGCGCAGACGCGCAGCTGGGTCGCCTTCTGTGAGCGTCAGGACGGGGAATCAGTTTGGGGGGGTATCTACCGGGTCCTCGGCAGAACCTCCAGGAGAGACGAAGATCCACCGCTGGTGGTGAACGATATGGAGCTAGACGCCAAAGGCTCGGTGAGGCTTATGGCCGAAACCTTCTACCCGGAGGACTCCGAAGAGGATGACTCCGAGGAGCACCGAAGGGTGAGGGTACAAGCTGAGCTCTTTGACGTTGAAACTTCTTCGGATTCGACGGACCCGCCTTTCACTCCTTTAGAGTTGAAATTGGCCTGCCGGTCCTTCAATCCGAAGAAGGCTCCAGGCGCGGACGGTTTTACCGCCGATATATGTTTGCACGCGATAGAGTATGACCCCGATCTCTCATTGGCTCTTTTCAACAGGTGCCTCGAACTCCGGCATTTTCCCGAGCCCTGGAAGGAGGCCACGGTGATCTTCCTCCGGAAGCCGGGGAAGGACACCTACCGGACACCACGGTCATATCGGCCGATTGGTCTCCTTCCGGTGCTGGGGAAAGTGCTGGAGAAGATGCTTGTCGCCAGATTGAAACATCACGTAGCGCCCAGGCTCAGTACCCGTCAGTTCGGCTTTATGCCCCAGCGTAGCACCGAGGACGCCCTCTATACACTAGTAGAACATATAAGACGCGGACTTACAAATAAAAAGCTATTGACGCTTGTGTCTCTAGATATAGAGGGCGCCTTCGACAACGCTTGGTGGCCACGCATAAAAGTCCGGCTGGCGGAGGAACGAGTGCCGATTAACATCCGTAGGCTCCTGGGCAGCTACCTGAGCGGCAGGCATGTTCGTGCACGGTACTGTGGGGAAGAGCACGTGAGAGAAACCGGGAAGGGTTGCGTGCAAGGGTCTATCGGCGGGCCGATTTTGTGGAACCTCTTGTTGGATCCACTGCTTCGTGAGTTGGAGGCTAGACATTATTACGTGCAGGCGTTCGCTGACGATGTGGTGTTGGTCTTTGAGGGTAAGACGGCTCTTGAGGTCGAAAACCACGCCAATGCCGCCCTCGAGCATGTGAGGGAGTGGGGAGTCCAGAATAAGCTGAAGTTTGCGCCGCACAAGACCAGTGCTATGGTCATCACGCGCAAACTGAAGTATGACACCCCACGCCTCCACATGGGCGGGGTCGACATCGGTATGGTGGGCGAAATCAAATTACTGGGAGTCGTCCTAGACCAACGCCTTACCTTCAACACGCACGTCGCGAACGTCTGTAAGAAGGCCGTCACCTTCTATTCCCAGCTTTCGAGAGCCGCGAAGGCGAGCTGGGGCCTCCACCCCGAAGTTATCCGCGTTATTTACAGAGCGGTGGTTGAGCCCGTGATACTGTATGCGGCTGCCGTTTGGGCGCCGGCTGTGGACAAGCTAGGTGTACGTAAGCAGCTGAACGTGGTCCAGCGGGGCTTTGCGCAGAAGCTGTGTAGGGCATACCGCACCACCTCCCTGAACTCAGCACTGTTGCTCGCTGGGATACTCCCTCTCGACCTGCGCGTCCGCGAAGCCGCGGCGTTGTACGGCGCGAGGAGGGGTATACCCCAGGACGCGATAGGGGATCGGGAAGTGGAACGGATGTCCTCGGCTCTGCGGTCTCCGCATCCCGCTCAGCATATCGACCTGGAGTTCAAGTGCCTGGCGGACGAGGAACAACTCGCGGTCAACATTGACCACGACCTTAACATCTACACGGACGGCAGTAAGATTGAGGGCAAAGTGGGCGCGGCGCTATCCATATGGAGAGGCGCCGCCGAAACCAAAACCCTCAAGCTTACTTTGCCGTCCTTTTGCACCGTCTACCAGGCGGAACTCCTGGCGATATGCAGGGCGGCGCGAACGGCCGCAGATAACTCGGCCAGATCAGTCGGGATTTACTCCGACTCCCTGTCGGCACTGCAGACTACAGTCAACCCGGAAGCCCTCCACCCCCTGGCCGTTGAGGCGCGGGGCCACCTGCGTAGGGCTTTGGTACAAGACAAACTTGTTAGTTTGTTCTGGATCAAAGCCCACGCGGGACTAGAGGGGAACGAGCGTGCCGACCATCTGGCTAAGGAAGCTGCGCTAAAGTCAAAACGCAGTTTTGACTACGACAGCTGCCCCGTTTCATTCATCAAGCGAAGCATTCGTATGCGATCGCTTGATGAATGGAACCAACGATACCAGGGCGGTGAAACAGCCGGTGTCACCCGGGTCTTTTTCCCGGACGCGATAGCCGCATACCGGATCATCGGTAAAATAAAGGTGGACAGATTTGTCACCCAGGTATTGACGGGGCACGGTGGATTCTCCGAGTACTTGCACCGCTTCAAGTGCAAGGAGAGTCCATCGTGCGTCTGCGATCCTGCGTGCTCGGAGTCTGTCCTCCACGTCCTCCTGGACTGCCCGGCCCATTGTCGTGAGAGGCAGGAAATAGAGTCATTATTGGGTACTAAATTGGAAACAAACTCATTACCGGGATTAGTGTGTGGAAAGAACAGAGACTTGTTCCTAAACTACTGCAGAAAAATTTGTAAATTAGTAAATTATAGAAATAGAGTGTAAGTAAATTATGTTAGATAGTTATAGTATAGTATAAGTAGACTAACATAAGACATTGTTAATTAAATAGGAACATAGTTTGTAAGTTGTTGATAGTATTGTTAATTGTGTAAGATATTTATTTTGCACAATAAAATTTTGTATTAATCTATATAGTTTAGAGTTATTTTATGTTACCTGCCTTGTAAATAATAGTAATTAAGTGGATCAATTGTACTAAATTATAATGTAAGAGCTAGATCATAAGGAAAAAATTTTAAAATAAATAGATACCTATTGTTTTTCCCCCTTACTGTCCCCGCGTTACCTAGACCTAAGTACACTTTGCCTTCAGCATGATTGAATGACGATGAATGATTGATTGAACATGGTATGCAGAATGAGTGACGAACAGAGTAAAAGATTGAGATAGTATGAAAGAGTTTTCTTTAGATGAAAAATGAAACACAAAGATAAATAATAAAAATGTAAAAACAGTCTCCCCTTATAGGGAGGTCAAGTATTTTATAAAAAAAAAAAAAAAAAAAAAAAAAAAAAAAAAAAAAAAAAAAAAAACCTAACCTAACCTAACCTAACCTAACCTAACCTAACCTAACCTAACCTAACCTAACCTAACCTAACCTAACCTAACCTAACCTAACCTAACCTAACCTAACCTAACCTAACCTAACCTAACCTAACCTAACCTAACCTAACCTAACCTAACCTTTTTTTTTTTTTTTTTTTTTTTTTTTTTTTTTGACGCTGTGAAATACGTTTACGTATCCCGCCGCCCGAAGGTGACGGGTATGTGGGACTCGCTGACTGCGAAGTCAGAATACCCACTAAAACACAGCGGTGCCCTCGTCGTCGTACAAGGACGCCACGGGATCACGGTTGTATGCCACCGTGACGCCCCGACGGTTGGCTCGCCTACGCGGGCCGCCTTCGGTCATAGAGCACTCGCGGGCACCGTGAGCGCTCTATCTCCGCTGCTCCAGGAACCGGCGAACGGGAAAGACTGCGGCAGGTCATGACGACATAGCCACAGTCTCCTCCGTGACCTGGAGAATTGGGCTTTGGGGAGCGGCCGGGGTCTTCGTGGCCGCTCTACCTCTCGATTTGGGGGGGCGGCAGTCCCGTCCCCCCATCAGATGCGACGCCGGTTTGCCGGCGGCAGCACATACGGCGCAGCGCAGTGCTCCGGTGCAATTGCGGGCAATGTGCCCTTCCACGCCGCACCGGAAGCACGCGCCGCTGCGGTCAATCGCAGCCGGACATGTCGGGCGGGTATGCCCGATTCCCAGACATTTGAAGCAGCGCATAGGGCGCTGCTCCAAGACTTGCACTCTGGCCGAGCTCCACCCGACCAAGAGTCTGCCTGCTTCGGCCAGAGCCTTAGCGGCTGGGATCGGGCATCGCACCACAGTGCAGCCCAACCCGCCCGGTCCGACCACGATTGCGCCGGTCTTTATGGTGGCGGCATCGCATTTTGCCACCGCTGCTACCGCTGCGGCCACCATCTCGCAGGAGACGGAGTCGTCCAGCCCAGAGAGTCGCACACCCGCGAGCTTCGTGGGTTGGACGACTTTCGCCATGTTGCCCAACGCCTCCTGCATGGCCTCCGCCAGGCGTCCCGCCACTTCCGGGGTCTGCCCCTTCGGCAGCTCCAGAAGTCTGGCCCCGGTCGCGGCGCGCCGCAGTTTGAGGCCACCGACAATGCCAAGATCGGCCAGGTCGATCGTATCTGCCGCCCGCTTTAGCAGGTGGCAGTACGTTACCCCCTTACTCTCCGCGTACTCGTCCAGAGTCACAAGGACTGCTGGAGAGCGGGGGCCGGCCAACCTTGGCTTCTTGCCCCTCTTCTTCGGCCGCGGTTTCGGCTGCGGTTGCGGCTTCTGCTTGTTTGGTGCCGGAGCAGCGGCGGCGGCGGCGGCGTATGACTTCGCCTTCTTCTTTTTGGCCTTCTTGACGACGGTGGTCCACTCACCGCCGTCAGGACCCTCTTCGGACGCAGGCTCCGTCCTCGGCGACTTTTTCTTTGACGCCGGCCCAGGCGCAGATGCCGTCTTCGGTGCCGACTTCTTTCTCTTGGCTGCAGAATCGGGCACCGCTTGCCCATCCTGGCGAATTCTGTCCGCCGCTAGTGGTGGTCGGAGCGACTTTGCGGGCAAGAGCCGCTCCTCCAACCCCGCCAGTCGGGCTTCCAGCATTCGGCCCATCGACCCTAACATGGAGGCCTTCCACTCTTCAGGTGGGTCCTCTCCATTCAATGGGGCGGCAGGGACACGATTTCGGCGCTGGTGTCGGAGCTCCTCCACCTGCAGCCTCAACTCGTGCATCTCAGACCTCAGACGGGCATTCTCCAGCTGGAGTTTCCGTACCTCGTCTGAGGCCGACCGCTCGCTGAGGGCTTCCACTATGGACCGCATGGAGGTCGCCGCATCCTTCAGGACACGCATAAACGTGCCCTTCAAGTTGGACGACCTCTTCGCCACTTCACAGATCAGGTCAGCATCAAAGTTGGCCTGCTGTAACAACGCGTTGGCCGTGCGCGCGTCTCCGGTGTCGACGCCCAACGCCTTGCGCCCCTCTTCGGCCGCTCGCACCAGATCCATCATATCTCTCTCCCCCTCGGTGCATTGCTCGTCCTGCCTGATTATACGTCTTTTCACGCCAGCGAGGACGACGCTACTCTCTTTGGAAGACTTAGGACTTCCATGTGGCCGCTTCTCGGCCCTGCTGGTCTCACCAGCTGCCGAACTGTAATCGTCGGAGTCGACAGTAGTCGACTCCCCATCTACCTCCTTCCTCCTTCTATAAAATTTCAAAGTTAAAGAATTGGTGCTCATATTAGATCCCACGAGTATGGGGGAAAGACGGTCCGCCCAGGCAGTGCCCCCTGTACCTGGGTAAGCCTAGCGTAACTCGTCGCGGGTGTCGGCCGGTACCCGGACGAGGATCGCAGTCGAGACTGATCCACCCGTCAGCCATGCATCCCCTCGCGCTGCGTCGCCGCTTGGGATTCGGGGTAATTTTTTATAGAGGTTTTCTTCCTCGCGGTCCGGCCGGTTAAGGCAAGACCCTCGGTCCCGCACGTAGCCGCGAGACATGACCACGACACCACGTAGCGGGATTACGAGAGGACGGTGAACGACTAAGGGAAGCCTAGCCGTTCTGTCTGACGGCAGTGTGAGTGCACATCAGACCCGTCCTTCCTCCGTTGCTTCACCGCGCGCGAGCGCGGTGGCACCGGAGCCCCCGAGGAGACGACTGTCCCCTTGACGCCATGCGGCCGCTCAACGGGGCAACTCTGCGTGACAGAGCAGTCCCCGGAGCGCTGAATCGCATTTCTGGCGTCCCCCCGAGTCGGTCGTTAGCCGTAGGCAGCAGCAGTTCCGCAATCGCAACTGTGCAGCTGCTGCTGCCTACGTTTCCAGGGTGCACCACGCGGAGGTCACCGACTGTAGCACCCCAACCTAACCTAACCTAACCTAACCTAACCTAACCTAACCTAACCTAACCTAACCTAACCTAACCTAACCTAACCTAACCTAACCTAACCTAACCTAACCTAACCTAACCTAACCTAACCTAACCTAACCTAACCTAACCTAACCTAACCTAACCTAACCTAACCTAACCTTTTTTTTTTTTTTTTTTTTTTTTTTGACGCTGTGAAATACGTTTACGTATCCCGCCGCCCGAAGGTGACGGGTATGTGGGACTCGCTGACTGCGAAGTCAGAATACCCACTAAAACACAGCGGTGCCCTCGTCGTCGTACAAGGACGCCACGGGATCACGGTCGTATGCCACCGTGACGCCCCGACGGTTGGCTCGCCTACGCGGGCCGCCTTCGGTCATAGAGCACTCGCGGGCACCGTGAGCGCTCTATCTCCGCTGCTCCAGGGACCGGCGAACGGGAAAGACTGCGGCAGGTCATGACGACATAGCCGCAGTCTCCTCCGTGGCCTGGAGAATTGGGCTTTGGGGAGCGGCCGGAATGGTCTTAGGGACCGCTCTACCCTTCGATTTGGGGGGGCGGCACTCCCGTCCCCCCATTAAGTGAGCCGCTGGTTTGCCGGCGGCAGCACACACGGCGCAGCGCAGTGCTCCGGTGCAATTGCGGGCAATGTGCCCTTCCACGCCGCACCGGAAGCACGCACCGCTGCGATCAATCGCAGCCGGACATGTCGGGCGGGTATGCCCGATTCCCAGACATTTGAAGCAACGCATAGGGCGCTGCTCCAATACTTGAACTCTGGCCGAGCTCCACCCGACCAAGAGTCTGCCTGCTTCGGCCAGAGCCTTAGCGGCTGGGATCGGGCATCGCACCACAGTGCAGCCCAACCCGCCCGGTCCGACCACGATTGCGCCAGTCTTTACAGTGCCGGCATCGCACTTTCCCACCGCCGCTGCCGCATTGGCCACCATCTCGCAGGAGACGGAGTCGTCCAGCCCAGAAATTCGCAGACTCGCGAGCTTCCTGGGTTGGACGACCTTCGCCATGCCGCCTAGCGCCTCTTGCATGGCCTCCGCCAAGCGTCCCGCCACTTCCGGGGTCTGCCCCTTCGGCAGCTCCAGAAGTCTGGCCCCGGTCGCGGCGCGCCGCAGTTTGAGGCCACCGACAATGCCAAGATCGGCCAGGTCGATCGTATCTGCCGCCCGCTTTAGCAGGTGGCAGTACGTTACCCCCTTACTCTCCGCGTACTCATCCAGAGTCACAAGGACTGCTGGAGAGCGGGGGCCGGCCAACCTTGGCTTCTTGCCCCTCTTCTTCGGTCGCGGTTTCGGCTGCGGTTGCGGCTGCGGCTTGTTTGGTGCCGGAGCAGCGGCGGCGGCGGCGTAGGACTTCGCCTTCTTCTTTTGGGCCTTCTTCTTGACGACGGTGGTCCACTCACCGCCGTCAGGGCCCTCTTCGGGCGCAGGCTCCGTCCCCGGCGTCCTTTTCTTTCCAGGTCCAGGCGCGGGTGCCGTCTTCGATGCCGGCTTCTTGCGCTTAGCTGCAGAGGCGGGCACCGCTTGCAGATCCTCGCGGATTCTGTCCGCCGCCAATGGTGGTCGGTGCGACTTTGCGGGCAAAAGCCGCTCCTCCAGTCCCGCCAGTCGAGCGTCCAGCATGCGACCCATCGACCCCAACATGGAGGCCTTCCACTCCTCAGGTGGGTCCTCTCCATTAGCTGGTGGGGTGGTAGGGGCGCGGTTCCGGCGTTGATGTCGGAGCTCCTCCACTTGTAGCCTAAGCTCCTGCATTTCGGACCTCAGACGGGCATTCTCCAATTGGAGTTTGCGTACCTCGTCCGAGGCCGACCGCTCGCTAAGAGCCTCCACTACTGACCTCATGGAGGCCGCCGCATCCTTCAGGACACGTTGGAACGTGCCCTTGAGGTTGGACGACCTCTTCGCCACTTCGCAGATCAGGTCAGCATCAAAGTTGGCCTGCTGTAGCATAGCGTTGGCGGTGCGTGCGTCACCAGTGTCCAAGCCCAACGCTTTGCGCCCCTCTTCGGCCGCTCGCACTAGCTCCATCACGTCCTTCTCTAATTCGGTGCCGTGCTCATCCTGCCTGATTATGCGTCTTTTAACGCCAGCGAGGACGACGCTACCCTCCTTGGAAGACTTCGGACTTCCATGTGGCCGCTTCTCGGCCCTGCTGGACTCACCAGCCGCTGAACTGTAATCGTCGGAGTCGACAGTAGTCGACTCCCCATCCACCTCCTTTCGTCTATAAAATTTGAGAGAAAATGCCATATTTGGTCCCACGAGTATAGGGGAAAGACGGTCCGCCCAGGCAGTGCCCCCTGTACCTGGGTAAGCCTAGCGTAACTCGTCGCGGGTGTCGGCCGGTACCCGGACGAGGATCGCAGTCAAGACTGATCCACCCGTCAGCCATGCATCCCCTCGCGCTGCGTCGCCGCTTGGGATTCGGGGTAATTTTTTATAGAGGTTTTCTTCCTCGCGGTCCGGCCGGTTAAGGCAAGACCCTCGGTCCCGCACGTGGCCGCGAGACATGACCACGACACCACGTAGCGAGATTACGAGAGGACGGTGAACGACTAAGACAAGCCTAGCCGTTCTGTCTGAAGGCAGTGTGAGTGCACATCAGACCCGTCCGTTCTCCGTTGCTTCACCGCGCGCGAGCGCGGTGGCACCGGAGCCCCCGAGGAGACGACTGTCCCCTTGACGCCATGCGGCCGCTCAACGGGGCAACTCTGCGTAACAGAGCAGTCCCCGGAGCGCTGAATCGCATACCCGGCGTCCCCCCGAGTCGGTCGTTAGCCGTAGGCAGCAGCAGTTCCGCAATCGCAACTGTGCAGCTGCTGCTGCCTACGTTTCCAGGGTGCACCGCGCGGAGGTCACCGACTGTAGCACCCCAACCTAACCTAACCTAACCTAACCTAACCTAACCTAACCTAACCTAACCTAACCTAACCTAACCTAACCTAACCTAACCTAACCTAACCTAACCTAACCTAACCTAACCTAACCTAACCTAACCTAACCTAACCTAACCTAACCTAACCTAACCTAACCTAACCTAACCTAACCTAACCTAACCTAACCTAACCTAACCTAACCTAACCTAACCTAACCTAACCTTTTTTTTTTTTTTTTTTTTTTTTTTTTTTTAACGTGTGGAAATGCGTTACGCATACCCGGCCGCTGGGGAACGACCGGGTTATGTGGGACTCCTGCTGACTGGCAGTTTACCCACTAAAACCACACGGTGTCCACTTTCATCGCCTGTGCCGGGGTCGCAGGAATCCGGATTCGTCTGCAAACCCCGGCGGCGTGCCTCATCAGGCTCTCACCCGGTTGTTCTCACCGTGGGTGGCGCGCGGCGGACACCGCACGCGCCTACCCGGGCAGATTCGGTGGACGGCCGACTTCCCCAAGTCGACCGCCCTCTGCCTAGCGCTAAGGGGGAAGGCGACGATCGTGCGCCTGCCTCCGACGCCCAGTCCTTTTGCGGCGGAGGGGGAGGTCGGTGGTGTCCTCCCTCACCCGCTCGGCCGCCTCCTTCTGCGACATCGCTCGCTCACAAAAGGCGAGGACGGCGTCCCAGCATCTTTCGCTGCCGACCATGGCGGAAATCACAGCCGGCAGCGAAAGGTCTGGCCCCACAACACGTCTTAGCGCCTCGCGCTCCTCCTCCCAAGCCGGACACACCTCCAGCACGTGCTGTGCCGACTCGTCGGAACAGTCCCGGCAGTGGTGGCAACGAGGAGAGGGCTCCCTCCCAGCGACCCGACACAGGTACCCCCCGAAGCAACCGTGCCCCGAGAGGACCTGCGTGGCACGGAAGGTTAGGACGCCATGCCGTCTATCCAACCACTGCCGGAGAACCGGCCGAATCGCCTCGATCGTCCGGTGCCCCGCACTCGGACGCTCGAGCCGCCCCTCCCATTCCGCGATCGCGGCATCCCGCTCTCGCCTGAGGTGCTGTAGACGTCGCTCCTGTGGTGCTGGACTGAGGGCCCCGGACGCCAGACCCCGACGCCGCCGGTAGGACGACGCCAGAGAAACCGCGTCCAGGTCCCAGGGCAGGACTCCAGCCAGCACACACGCTGCCTCTCCCGAGATGGTACGGTACCCCCGTACGACCCTTATCGCCATCACCCTCTGCGCTCTTCGCAGCAGGGCAATGTTGTCGCGATCCAGGGCGTCGGCCCAGACGGGAGCACCGTACATCGCCATCGACCTCACGACGCCGGTGTAGAGACGACGACAGCTCACCCCGGGACCTCCCACGTTCGGCAAGAGCCACGAGAGAGAGGCCGCCACCTTCAGTAAGCGCGGGACAAGCCTTTCAAATTGCGCCCTGAACTTCCATCGGCCGTCGAGCACGAGACCCAGATACGTCATCGTACCCGACAGACCGATGCGAGTGCCTCCCACGATCAGATGGGCATCGTGAGGAGGCGCCCTCCTTGGGCCATGAAAAACTATGCCCTCCGCCTTCTCGAGAGCGACAGTGAGGCCGAGGCGTCGAATCCGCGCTACGACCTGCGCGACGCCTGCAGTCGCCAACACTGCCGCATCCCGGTACGTTGGGCGCCGAGCCAGCACGAGCGTGTCGTCAGCATAGCACACTACGCTGACTCCGCGCAATAATGTGCCCCGCAGAACCCAGTCGTATCCGATGTTCCACAAGAGTGGACCGAGTACCGACCCCTGTGGAACACCGCATACGACCTCCTTCCTGACCATGCCTTGTCTGCCGGGAAACATGACCCACCTGTCGGAGAGGTAGGCACCCACCACTCGACGCAGATAGGTCGGCACACCGTGGTAGCGGAGCGCCTCCCTAATGCAGCTCCAGGGCAACGTGTTAAACGCGTTGGCGATGTCGAGGGACACCGCCACTACGACGTCGCCCTGAGCCACTGCGTCCCGCACCTGGGCTCGGACGCACAGAATAGCATCCACCGTGGAGCGGCCACTGCGGAAGCCGAACTGCACGCCCGAGAGGTCAGGTCCCCTCTGCCCGAGGTGCGCCACCAGACGCCCGACCACCACACGCTCGAAGAGCTTCGCCAGCTCGTCCAGGAGGACAATGGGGCGGTACGCCGACGGCGACTCCGCCGGCCGGCCTTCCTTCCTGAGGAGGACTAGTCTGCCTGTCTTCCACCGCTGTGGGATTAAGGCTTGAGCCAGACAGGCAGAAAATAGCCCTCGAACTCGTGGCGCCAGGTGTTCGTACGCCAGCACCCATGCCCTTCCCGGAATACCATCCGGACCTGGAGCGACGCTCTTCTTCCTGAGCCGTGCGACGGCCTCCTCGAGTTCGGACTCTCCGACCTCTGGTGCCTCCTCTCCGACATCCCCCTCCGCGTCCGCTGATGCCATTTGCGGCGGCTCGTGCTGTGCCGGCGCCGTCGGGAACAGCGCCGCGACCACCTCACGGACCACTCCGGCGTCCAGGGTCTGCGTGAGTGGCGGAGCCCAGGGACGGACCTTGTTACGAACCCGTTTGTAGGGCTTCCCCCACGGGTCGCTATTAAGCCCATCCAGCATTTCCGCCCTGGCCGCGGCCTGCGACTCACTAATGGCACTCTGGAGGCTGGCTTTGGCTGCCGTGTAGAGGGCGTACAGCCGTTCACCCTCCTCCTCGTGCCGTGCCCTGTCCAGCGAGGCAAGGGGCGAGCGGAAAATCCGCCTCCTGCAACGAGTGTACTGGCGTCGGGCGGCCACGCACTCCCTGCGCAGCTGCGCTATCGCCTCCGACCACCAGTACACTTGCGCCCGTTGGGGGCGGCATCTCGACCTGGGCATGGCCACGTCGCACATCCCGGTCATCGTGCCCACCAGCCAGTCTGCCACACTGTCTGGTGAACCACCGACCTGTGGCTGACAAGAGGCCACTATCGCCGCCTCTTCGAATCGCTCCCGGTCGAGACGCTTTAGTTGCCACCGCGGACCGTCCTCCGCCGAGACGCGGCTGGGACTTGGCGGCACCGCGGGACGAGCGGAGATCTCAAAACGGATGTAAAGGTGGTCCGAGAGAGTCTCCACGTCGTCCAGCACTCGCCAGTCCTGAACACGGTGCGCTAGTGCGGGGCTCGCGAACGATACGTCCACGATGGACCCACCCCACCTTCGCACACACGTGTTGGCCGTCCCGCGGTTGAGGACGGTCAAGTTGGTGGCAACCACCCACTCCTCGAGGATCGCCCCCCGCGCATCCGTTGCTGGACATCCCCACAGCCGGGACTTCGCGTTAAGGTCGCCGAGCACCAGCACCTCTGCAGGTCGGAGCCTCCTGACCATCATCTCGAGTTCGTCGAGGTACGCCTCGAAGTCGGCGACCGACTTGTTCGGGGAGAAGTAAACCCCTACTACAGCCATCCCCCCCAGCAGTGCCGCGACGCAACCCGAGCCCTTTACAATACGCGTAAAGGGCGGGGTGCCCGCGGCGACCTGGGTCACGATGGCCACCACACCATCGCGATCGCCGACCCAGTTGTCCCTCGGCGGAACCGAGTATGGCTCGGCCACAACCGCCACCTGCACGGACCACTGTACCAGGCTCTGGACAAAGAGGTCTTGGGCCCTGGCACAGTGGTTCAGGTTACATTGGAGAACTTTAGTGGCCATTATTGGTTACGTCTCCATGTTTCCCTCCCCGGCTCTGTTGGTGGGCGGTGCTTGGGCTCTGGGCCCGGGTGTCGCCTTCTTTCTCCCTTTTCGTCCCGGCTTTTTCCGGGGGCACGTGACCATCGTGTGCCTCGCCGGTCGGCCGGCGGCCTCACAGGCCGGACAGTTCGCCTCGGCGGTGCAGTGCCGGCGCGTGTGCCCCTCTTTGCCGCAGCGGTAGCACTGCGCGCTGCGGTCCACCTCCTTGTCACACTTCGCTGCCACGTGCCCGACTTCGTGGCAGCGATAGCATTGACGAGGCCTCTCCTTTAGGAGCTGGACTCCCACCGAAACGAAGCCCACTAGAAGGCGGCGCCCGTCGACCACCTTCTTAGCCGCCTCTACTGGGCAACGGACCCATGCCGTCCCGACGCCGGTGTAGTTGTGGCGGATTTCGCCAACCTTGATGGACTCCACTGCGCATCCCCCCGCTTTGGCGATTACGCCAGCCAATTCTGCGGGAGTAACCGAGTCGTCCAGTCCGGCGATCCGGAGGTCGGCACACTTTTCTGGCCTGGTGACCGCCACACCCTCGCCGACGATCTCTTTTATGCGCCGGGCCAGCACGTCTGCCTTTTCCTTTGAGTCGGCACCGGGCAACTCCAGCCTGCGCGCGCCTGTCTGGGAGACCTTATAGCGGGTCTCCACGCCCATACCCGCTATAACGCCATCGGCCTTAATGGCTCCTAGCACTTCCGCGTACGTTTTAGTACTGCCCGGCAGCAACGTCAGTTGCACCGCCGCTGACCGGGGCAGACGCAGCTTCGGCGCCTTTGTCTTTTTGGCCGGCTGCCTTTGCTGGTTCGGCTGCCCAGACTTCTTACCTCTTCTCGCCACCACGTTCCAGCCTTCCGCCGGAGCGGCCGGATCAGACGGTGGGGGGCGAGATTCCGAAGGCACAACCATTTGTGCGACCGCACCTTTTTTGGTCTTTTTCCTTTTCCTGGGTTTTGTGTTTTTTGTGCCCGGATTGGCTGGCGGGGTCAGCGTGGTGACACTGGGCTCCGCCTGCTGGGAAGCTGGCACCTCTGTCCTGGGCGTCGATATTCTTACCTGGTCCTGTTGCGTTCGCGTCTCAGGCAGGAGCCTGCCAGACGCCTCCAAAGCCTGGAATCGGGCGTTGAGCATCTTGCCCACCCCGTCCATGATCCTTTTCACGAGCACGTCGTCGTCCCCGCCTTTTTGTTTAGAGGGAGGAGGGGCCGGAGCAGACGCTGAGCTCAGCTCTCGCCTTATATCGGCCACGCCCTGCCGCAGTTCTGAGATCTCCGAACGGAGCTGGACGTTTTCGGACCTAAGGCGTTCGTTGGCATCCTGCAGCTGCCTTATTTCATCGGTGGTTGTCCGCTGATAAAGGACGCCAAGAACCTCACCTATCGTTGCGGCGGACTCGTTAAACGCCTTTCTAAACGTGCCCTTTATGTTTTTGGAGCTTTTTGTAAGCTTCAAAATTGCATCGACACATTCCTGGGCCCTCTTGTGTAGGTCCCGTGTCGAGCATTCGTCATCCCTTGTTGCGTCTTCGTATGCGGCCGCACGCGTCGCCCTAATTTGGCGCGTAATCGCTACCACCTCGCTTTCGGCCTGTAACTCCAGCTCCTTTTGGCACTGGGCGAGGTATTCGGCCTTCGCCTTTGCGAGGCCAACGTATTGCCCGGTCGTAGGTGGTCGACCACGGCCCCGACGCGCAGTGGATATTTTGGCGGGGGCGTCGTCGTTATCCGCGTCCGACGCGCCGTCTTCCGTCTCACAACGCCTGCGCTTCCAAAAACGTCCGGAGGTGTCCGAGCCAGATGGTGACCCCGACCTCATGCTTTCATCGGAAACCTCAATTGCAACGCTGTTGTCGTCGCCCTCCTCGGGCCCCACGTCATCTCCGCCCTTCTCGGGCCCCACGTCTTCTCCGCCCTTCTCGGGCCGTTCTCCGGACAAGCCGGGAACACAGGCACGGTCGTTGCCCCCCCCAGATTCGATGGGGCTGCACGCCGAAGCGTGGCGGGATTCTCCGACGCCTGAGGCGCCGGTACCCGCCTGGGGTAGTTTCGTTGTTCCGATCGTGTCCATGTTATAAGTGACACAGATTGACCGAACCTCCCGTCGGCCATGCATCCCTTCACGCTGTGTCGCCGCTTGGGATTCGGGGTAATTTTTTATAGAGGTTTTCTTCCTCGCGGTCCGGCCGGCTAAGGCAAGACCCTCGGTCCCGTACGTGGCCGCGAGACATGACCACGACACCACGAAACGGGGTTACGATATCGACGGTGAGCAAACAGGGCTTCTGCTCGCTCGTCCGACGGAGGTGTTAACACACGCCAGACCCGCCCAGTCTCCGTGCTAGCGCGCGCGCGAGCGCAGCGCCGCTGGAGAGATCCACCCCCATACGCGCTCA
This sequence comes from Euphydryas editha, assembly GCA_036937285.1. NCBI lineage: Eukaryota > Metazoa > Arthropoda > Insecta > Lepidoptera > Nymphalidae > Euphydryas > Euphydryas editha. Next base: position 24,369,692 of record JAUPFZ010000004.1, on the reverse strand, counting down.
ACGGGACAACTCTGCTACGAGCAGAGCGCCGGAGCGCGTTCCCCCCCGAGTCGGTCGTTAGCCGTAGGCAGCAGCAGTTCCGCAATCGCAACTGTGCAGCTGCTGCTGCCTACGTTTCCAGGGTGCACCGCGCGGAGGTCACCGACTGTAGCACCCCAACCTAACCTAACCTAACCTAACCTAACCTAACCTAACCTAACCTAACCTAACCTAACCTAACCTAACCTAACCTAACCTAACCTAACCTAACCTAACCTTTTTTTTTTTTTTTTTTTTTTTTTTTTTTTTTTTTTTTTTAACGTGTGGAAATGCGTTACGCATACCCGGCCGCTGGGGAACGACCGGGTTATGTGGGACTCCTGCTGACTGGCAGTTTACCCACTAAAACCACACGGTGTCCACTTTCATCGCCTGTGCCGGGGTCGCAGGTATCCGGATTCGTCTGCAAACCCCGGCGGCGTGCCTCATCAGGCCCTTACACGGTATTTCCTACCATGGGTGGCGCGCGGCGGACACCGCACGCGCCTACCCGGGCAGATTCGGTGGACGGCCGACTTCCCCAAGTCGACCGCCCTCTGCCTGACGCTAAGGGGGAAGGCGACGATCGTGCGCCTGCCTCCGACGCCCGGTCCTTTTGCGGCGGAGGGGGAGATCGGTGGTGTCCTCCCTCACCCGCTCGGCCGCCTCCTTCTGCGACATCACTCGCTCACAAAAGGCGAGGACGGCGTCCCAGCACCTTTCGCTGCCGACCATGGCGGAAATCACAGCCGGCAGCGAAAGGTCTGTCCCCACAACACGTCTTAGCGCCTCGCGCTCCTCCTCCCACGCCGGACACAACTCCAGCACGTGCTGTGCCGACTCGTCGGAACAGTCCCGGCAGTGGTGGCAACGAGGAGAGGGCTCCCTCCCAGCGACCCGACACAGGTACCCCCCGAAGCAGCCGTGCCCCGAGAGGACCTGCGTGGCGCGGAAGGTTAGGACGCCATGCCGTCTAGCCAACCACTGCCGGAGGACCGGCCGAACCGCCCCGATCGTCCGGTGTCCCGCGCTCGGACTCTCGAGCCGCCTCTCCCAATCCGCGATCGCGGCATCCCGCTCTCGCCTGAGGTGCTCTAGTCGCCCCCGTGGTGCTGAGCTTAGGTCCCCGGACGCGAGACCCCGACGCCGCCGGTAGGACGACGCCAGAGAAACCGCGTCCAGGTCCCAGGGCAGGACTCCAGCCAGCACACACGCTGCCTCTCCCGAGATGGTACGGTACCCCCGTACGACCCTTATCGCCATCACCCTCTGCGCTCTCCGCAGCAGGGCAATGTTGTCGCGATCCAGGGCGTCGGCCCAGACGGGAGCACCGTACATCGCCATCGACCTCACGACGCCGGTGTAGAGACGACGACAGCTCACACCGGGACCCCCCACGTTTGGCAAGAGCCACGAGAGAGAGGCCGCCACCTTAAGCAAGCGCGGGACCAGCCGCTGGAAGTGCGCCCGAAACTTCCATCGGCCGTCGAGCACGAGACCCAGGTACGTCATCGTGCCCGACAGACCGATGCGAGTGCCTCCCACGATCAGATGGGCGTCGTGAGGAGGCGCCCTCCTTGGGCCATGAAAGATGATGCCCTCCGCCTTCTCGAGAGCGACAGTGAGGCCGAGGCGCCGAATCCGCGCTACGACCTGCGCGACGCCTGCAGTCGCCAAAACTGCCGCATCCCGGTACGTCGGGCGCCGAGCCAGCACGAGCGTGTCGTCAGCATAGCACACTACGCTGACTCCGCGCAATAATGTGCCCCGCAGAACCCAGTCGTATCCGATGTTCCACAAGAGTGGACCGAGTACCGACCCCTGTGGAACACCGCATACGACCTCCTTCCTGACCATGCCTTGTCTGCCGGGAAACATGACCCACCTGTCGGAGAGGTAGGCACCCACCACTCGACGCAGATAGGTCGGCACCCCGTGGTAGCGAAGCGCCTCCCTAATGCAGCTCCAGGGCAACGTGTTAAACGCGTTGGCGATGTCGAGGGACACCGCCACGACGACGTCGCCCTGAGCCACTGCGTCCCGCACCTGGGCTCGGACGCACAGAATGGCATCCACCGTGGAGCGGCCACTGCGGAAGCCGAACTGCACGCCCGAGAGGTCAGGTCCCCTCTGCCCGAGGTGCGCCACCAGACGCCCGACCACCACACGCTCGAAGAGCTTCGCCAGCTCGTCCAGGAGGACGATGGGGCGGTACGCCGACGGCGACTCCGCCGGCCGGCCTTCCTTCCTGAGGAGGACTAGTCTGCCTGTCTTCCACCGCTGTGGGATTAAGGCTTGAGCCAGACAGGCAGAAAATAGCCCTCGAACTCGTGGCGCCAGGTGTTCGTACGCCAGCACCCACGCCCTTCCCGGAATACCATCCGGACCTGGAGCGACGCTCTTCTTCCTGAGCCGTGCGACGGCCTCCTCGAGTTCGGACTCTCCGACCTCTGGTGCCTCCTCTCCGACATCCCCCTCCGCGTCCGCTGGTGCCATTTGCGGCGGCTGGTGCTGTGCCGGCGCCGTCGGGAACAGCGCCGCGACCACCTCACGGACCACTCCGGCGTCCAGGGTCTGCGTGAGTGGCGGAGCCCAGGGACGGACCTTATTGCGAACCCGTTTGTAGGGCTTCCCCCACGGGTCGCTATTAAGCCCATCCAGCATTTCCGCCCTGGCCGCGGCCTGCGACTCGCAGATGGCACTCTGGAGGCTGGCTTTGGCTGCCGTGTAAAGGGCGTACAGCCGTTCACCCTCCTCCTCGTGCCGTGCCCTGTCCAGCGAGGCAAGGGGCGAGCGGAAAATCCGCCTCCTGCAACGTGTGTACTGGCGTCGGGCGGCCACGCACTCCCTGCGCAGCTGCGCTATCGCCTCCGACCACCAGTACACTTGCGCCCGTTGGGGGCGGCACCTCGACCTCGGCATGGCCACGTCGCACATGCCGGTCATCGTGTCCACCAGCCAGGCTGCCACCCTGTCTGGTGATCCACCGACCTGTGGCTGACAAGAGGCCACTATCGCCGCCTCTTCGAAAAGCTCCCGGTCGAGACGCTTCTGTTGCCACCGCGGACCGTCCTCCGTCGAGACGCGGCTGGGACTTGGCGGCACCGCGGGACGAGCGGAGATCTCAAATCGGATGTATAGGTGGTCCGAGAGAGTCTCCACGTCGTCCAGCACTCGCCAGTCCTGAACACGGCGCGCTAGGGCGGGGCTCGCGAACGATACGTCCACGATGGACCCACCCCACCTTCGCACACACGTGTTGGCCGTCCCGCGGTTGAGGACGGTCAAGTTGGTGGCAACCACCCACTCCTCGAGGATCGCCCCTCGCGCATCCGTTGCTGGACATCCCCAATGCTGGGACTTCGCATTGAGGTCGCCGAGCACCAGCACCTCCGCGGGTTGAAACCGCCTTATTAGCACCTCTAGTTGGTCGAGGTACGCCTCGAAGTCGGCGACCGACTTGTTCGGGGAGAAGTATGCCCCCACTACAGCCATCCCCCCCAGCAGTGCCGCGACGCAACCCGAGCCCTTTACAATACGCGTAAAGGGCGGGGTGCCCGCGGCGACCTGGGTCACGATGGCCACCACACCATCGCGATCGCCGACCCAGTTGTCCCTCGGCGGAACTGAGTAGGGCTCGGCCACTACCGCCACCTGCACGGACCACTGTACCAGGCTCTGGACAAAGAGGTCTTGGGCTCTGGCACAGTGGTTCAGGTTAGCCTGGAGAAATTTTTGTGCCATTATTGGTTACGTCTCCATGTTTCCCTCCCCATCTCTGTTGGTGGGCGGTGCTTGGGATACCGGCCCAGGTGTCGCCTTCTTCTTTTTATTAGCCGACTTTTTTCGGGGGCACATAACAATTGTGTGCCTCGCCGGTCGGCCGGCGGCCTCGCAGGCCGGGCAGTTCGCGTCGGCGGTGCAATGCCGGCGCGTGTGCCCCTCTTTGCCGCAGCGGTAGCATTGCGCGCTGCGGTCTACCTCTTTATCGCATTTCGCTGCCACGTGCCCAACTTCATGGCAGCGATAGCACTGCCGCGGCCTCTCCTTCAGGAGCTGGACCCCTACCGACACAAAGCCCACCAGAAGGCGGCGCCCGTCGACCACCTTCTTCGCCGCCTCTACTGGACAACGGACCCATGCCGTCCCGACGCCGGTGTGGTTTTGGCGGATCTCGCCGACCTTGACCGCTTCCACGGCGCATCCCCCGGCTTTGGCGATTACGCCAGCCAATTCGTCGGGAGTGACCGAATCGTCCAAACCGGCGATCCGGAGGTCGGCACACTTTTCCGGCCTGGTGACCGCCACTCCCTCGCCGACGATCTGCTTGATGCGCCGTGCCAGCGCGTCCGCCTTCTCCTTATTATCGGCACCGGGCAACTCCAGTCTCCGCGCGCCTGTCTGGGAGACCTTATAGCGGGTCTCCACGCCCATACCCGCTATAATGCCGTCGGCCTTTATCGCGCCGAGAACCTCCGCGTACGTTTTAGTACTGCCCGGCAGCAACGTCAATTGCACCGCCGCTGACCGGGGCAGACGCAGTTTCGGCGCTTTTGTCTTTTTGGCCGGCTGCCTATCCTGGTTCGGCTGTCCAGTCTTTTTGCTTCTTCTCGCCACCACGTTCCAGCCCTCCGCCGGAGCAGCTGGACCAGACGGTGGGGGGCGAGGTTCTGGGGGCGCGGCCGCTTGTGCGATCGCACCTTTTTTGGTCCTTTTCCGTCTCTTTGTGATTTTTGGACCCGGATTGGCTGGCGGGGTCAGCGTAGTGACACTGGGCACCGCCGGCTGGGAAGTTGGCACCTCTGTCCTGTCCGTTGATGCACTAGCCTGTCGTTGTTGTGTCCGCGTCTCGGGCAGGAGCCTGCCGGACGCCTCCAGTTCGCGGAATCGGGCGTTGAGCATCTTGCCCACCCCGTCCATAATCTTCTTGACCATCGCGTCGTCGTCCTTTTGGGTAGAGGGAGGAGGAGCCGGAGCAGACGTCGAGCTCAGCTCTCGCCTAATTTCCGCCACGCCCTGCCGCAGATCAGCGATTTCTGAACGGAGCTGGGCGTTTTCAGACCTAAGGCGGTCGTTGGCCTCCTGCAGTTGTCTGGTCTCGTCCGTCGATGTCCGCTGGTACAGGACCCCAAGCACCTCCGCAATGGTTTCGGCGGACTCATTAAAGGCTTTTCTGAACGTGCCTTTTATATTTTTGGAGCTCTTCGTCAATTTAAGAATAGCATCGACGCATTCCTGGGCCCTCTTGTGTAGGTCCCGTGTCGAGCATTCGTCCTCCCTTGTTGCGTCTACGTATGCGGCCGCACGCGTCGTCCTAATTTGGCGCGTGATTGCTACCACCTCACTCTCAGCCTGCAACTCCGGCTCCTTCTGGCGCTGGGCGAGGTATTCGGCCTTCGCCTTTGCGAGGCCAACGTACTGCCCAGTCGTGGGTGGTCGGCCACGGCCCCTACGCGCAGTGGATATTTTGGCTGGGGCGTCGTCATTATCCACGTCCGACGCGCCGTCATCCGTCTCGCAACGCCGGCGCTTCCAAAAACGTCCGGACGTGTCCGAGCCAGATGGTGACCCCGACCTCATACTTGCATCGGAAACCTCAATGACAACGCTGTTGTCATCGCCCTCCTCGGGCCCCACGTCATCTCCGCCCTTCTCGGGCCCCACGTCATCTCCGCCCTTCTCGGGCCACTCTCCGGATACACCGGGAACACAGGCACGGTCGTTGCCCCCCCCAGATTCGATGGGGCTGCACGCCGAAGCGTGGCGGGATTCTCCGACGCCTGAGGCGCCGGTACCCGCCTGGGGTAATGAAGTTTTTTCGAACGTGTCCATGTTATAAATGACACAGATTGACCGAACTTCCCGTCGGCCATGCATCCCTTCACGCTGTGTCGCCGCTTGGGATTCGGGGTAATTTTTTATAGAGGTTTTCTTCCTCGCGGTCCGGCCGGCTAAGGCAAGACCCTCGGTCCCGTACGTGGCCGCGAGACATGACCACGACACCACGAAACGGGGTTACGATATTGACGGTGAGCAAACAGGGCTTCTGCTCGCTCGTCCGACGGAGGTGTTATCACACGCCAGACCCGCCCAGTCTCCGCGCTAGCGCGCGCGCGAGCGCAGCGCCGCTGGAGAGATCCCACACTATACGCGCTCAACGGGACAACTCTGCTACAAGCAGAGCGCCGGAGCGCGTTCCCCCCCGAGTCGGTCGTTAGCCGTAGGCAGCAGCAGTTCCGCAATCGTAACTGTGCAGCTGCTGCTGCCTACGTTTCCAGGGTGCACCGCGCGGAGGTCACCGACTGTAGCACCCCAAAAAATCGGTCTGTAGACCTGGATTCGAAACCGGGTTTTCTAGTTTCAAATCCGCCCGATACCCATCCGAGCTATTATAAGCTTAACCTAACCTAACCTAACCTAACCTAACCTTTTTTTTTTTTTTTTTTTTTTTTTGTTGACCCAGGGGAAACTAAAACCCCTGGGGTGTTCCTCCACACGCTTTGACGGGATCGCGGGGACGCTACGCGCTTCCGTAGTCCCGCCGGCGTTTGCCCTTACGGGCCCGTCGCAATAACGACTCCTGAGGGCGCTTCCTTGAACACTGAGGGCGCCCTCTCCATGGGACCTTTGTAGTGCGGACGTTAGACCCCCCGATCTATCGCCCGCTGGTCCGGCTTACGGCCGCTGCAGACCTGCCAGATAGGCTCTGCGGCGCCGACCGCGCCTCCCGCGACGAATCGGGAGCGACTCCGGGTGTTGTTCTCGCTCCCGTTCAGCCGCTTCTTTCCGCAGCATTACGTCGCTACAGAATGTAGCGACGGCACTCCATTTCTCCTCACTGCCGACCATGGCCGTAATAAGGGCCGGCAGCGAGGTGTCAGGGCCGATTACTGCCGTTAGAGCGGCGCGCTCCTCGCGCCACGCCGGACAGACCGCCCGCGTATGCTCCGCCGTGTCCTCGGCGCTGACGTCGCAGTGGTGACACGCAGACGTCGGCTCCCGGCCCAGCGCTCGGCACAGATAGCGACCGAAACAGCCATGACCGGTCAGCATCTGCGCCATGTGGTATGACACCGCACCGTGTTTCCTTTCGACCCAGCCACGTAGACAGGGCCGAATCGCCGCCACTAACTCCCGGCTCGCCTCCGGGTCCTCCAGTCTCGCCGACCACCTCCGGAAGAGACCGTCGCGAGCCTCTCCCCTCCACCGCACGACCTCTCGCGGAGGAGGTGGCTCCCCCCTCTGTCGCGCCTCCATCACGCGCCAGAAGACCGAGGCGAGAACTTCAGCCTCCAGCTCCCAAGGAGCGCTGCTAGCGAGAAGACACGATGCGGTGTAGGACACCGTGCGGTACGCCCGAGCGGCTCGCAAGGCGATAGCGCGCTGCGGCCGCCTCAGTAGCGGCGCGTTTCTGGGAACCTAACCTTTTTTTTTTTTTTTTTTTTTTTTTTTTTTTTTTTTTTTTTTTTTTTTTTTTAACGTGTGGAAATGCGTTACGCATACCCGGCCGCTGGGGAACGACCGGGTTATGTGGGACTCCTGCTGACTGGCAGTTTACCCACTAAAACCACACGGTGTCCACTTTCATCGCCTGTGCCGGGGTCGCAGGGATCCGGATTCGTCTGCAAACCCCGGCGGCGTGCCTCATCAGGCTCTCACCCGGTTGTTCTTACCATGGGTGGCGCGCGGCGGACACCGCACGCGCCTACCCGGGCAGATTCGGTGGACGGCCGACTTCCCCAAGTCGACCGCCCTCTGCCTAGCGCTAAGGGGGAAGGCGACGATCGTGCGCCATCCTCCGACGCCCAGTCCTTTTGCGGCGGAGGGGTAGGTCGGTGGTGTCCTCCCTCACCCGCTCAGCCGCCTCCTTCTCCGACATCACCCGCTCACAAAAAGCGAGGACGGCGTCCCAGCACCTCTCGCTGTCGACCATGGCGGAAATCACAGCCGGCAGCGAAAGGTCTGTCCCCACAACACGACTTAGCGCCTCGCGCTCCTCCTCCCAAGCCGGACACACCTCCAGCACATGCTGTGCCGACTCGTCGGAGCAGTCCCGGCAGTGGTGGCAACGAGGAGAGGGCTCCCTCCCAGCGACCCGACACAGGTACCCCCCGAAGCAACCGTGCCCCGAGAGGACCTGCGTGGCGCGGAAGGTTAGGACGCCATGCCGTCTAGCCAACCACTGCCGGAGAACCGGCCGAACCGCCTCGATCGTCCGGTGTCCCGCGCTCGGACTCTCAAGCCGCCTCTCCCAATCCGCGATCGCGGCATCCCGCTCTCGCCTGAGGTGCTCTAGTCGCCCCCGTGGTGCTGAGCTTAGGTCCCCGGACGCGAGACCCCGACGCCGCCGGTAGGACGACGCCAGAGAAACCGCGTCCAGGTCCCAGGGCAGGACTCCAGCCAGCACACACGCTGCCTCTCCCGAGATGGTACGGTACCCCCGTACGACCCTTATCGCCATCACCCTCTGCGCTCTCCGCAGCAGGGCAATGTTGTCGCGATCCAGGGCGTCGGCCCAGACGGGAGCACCGTACATCGCCATCGACCTCACGACGCCGGTGTAGAGACGACGACAGCTCACACCGGGACCCCCCACGTTTGGCAAGAGCCACGAGAGAGAGGCCGCCACCTTAAGCAAGCGCGGGACCAGCCGCTGGAAGTGCGCCCGAAACTTCCATCGGCCGTCGAGCACGAGACCCAGGTACGTCATCGTGCCCGACAGACCGATGCGAGTGCCTCCCACGATCAGATGGGCGTCGTGAGGAGGCGCCCTCCTTGGGCCATGAAAGATGATGCCCTCCGCCTTCTCGAGAGCGACAGTGAGGCCGAGGCGCCGAATCCGCGCTACGACCTGCGCGACGCCTGCAGTCGCCAAAACTGCCGCATCCCGGTACGTCGGGCGCCGAGCCAGCACGAGCGTGTCGTCAGCATAGCACACTACGCTGACTCCGCGCAATAATGTGCCCCGCAGAACCCAGTCGTATCCGATGTTCCACAAGAGTGGACCGAGTACCGACCCCTGTGGAACACCGCATACGACCTCCTTCCTGACCATGCCTTGTCTGCCGGGAAACATGACCCACCTGTCGGAGAGGTAGGCACCCACCACTCGACGCAGATAGGTCGGCACCCCGTGGTAGCGAAGCGCCTCCCTAATGCAGCTCCAGGGCAACGTGTTAAACGCGTTGGCGATGTCGAGGGACACCGCCACGACGACGTCGCCCTGAGCCACTGCGTCCCGCACCTGGGCTCGGACGCACAGAATGGCATCCACCGTGGAGCGGCCACTGCGGAAGCCGAACTGCACGCCCGAGAGGTCAGGTCCCCTCTGCCCGAGGTGCGCCACCAGACGCCCGACCACCACACGCTCGAAGAGCTTCGCCAGCTCGTCCAGGAGGACGATGGGGCGGTACGCCGACGGCGACTCCACCGGCCGGCCTTCCTTCCTGAGGAGGACTAGTCTGCCTGTCTTCCACCGCTGTGGGATTAAGGCTTGAGCCAGACAGGCAGAAAATAGCCCTCGAACTCGTGGCGCCAGGTGTTCGTACGCCAGCACCCACGCCCTTCCCGGAATACCATCCGGACCTGGAGCGACGCTCTTCTTCCTGAGCCGTGCGACGGCCTCCTCGAGTTCGGACTCTCCGACCTCTGGTGCCTCCTCTCCGACATCCCCCTCCGCGTCCGCTGGTGCCATTTGCGGCGGCTGGTGCTGTGCCGGCGCCGTCGGGAACAGCGCCGCGACCACCTCACGGACCACTCCGGCGTCCAGGGTCTGCGTGAGTGGCGGAGCCCAGGGACGGACCTTATTGCGAACCCGTTTGTAGGGCTTCCCCCACGGGTCGCTATTAAGCCCATCCAGCATTTCCGCCCTGGCCGCGGCCTGCGACTCGCAGATGGCACTCTGGAGGCTGGCTTTGGCTGCCGTGTAAAGGGCGTACAGCCGTTCACCCTCCTCCTCGTGCCGTGCCCTGTCCAGCGAGGCAAGGGGCGAGCGGAAAATCCGCCTCCTGCAACGAGTGTACTGGCGTCGGGCGGCCACGCACTCCCTGCGCAGCTGCGCTATCGCCTCCGACCACCAGTACACTTGCGCCCGTTGGGGGCGGCACCTCGACCTCGGCATGGCCACGTCGCACATGCCGGTCATCGTGTCCACCAGCCAGGCTGCCACCCTGTCTGGTGATCCACCGACCTGTGGCTGACAAGAGGCCACTATCGCCGCCTCTTCGAAAAGCTCCCGGTCGAGACGCTTCTGTTGCCACCGCGGACCGTCCTCCGTCGAGACGCGGCTGGGACTTGGCGGCACCGCGGGACGAGCGGAAATCTCAAATCGGATGTATAGGTGGTCCGAGAGAGTCTCCACGTCGTCCAGCACTCGCCAGTCCTGAACACGGCGCGCTAGGGCGGGGCTCGCGAACGATACGTCCACGATGGACCCACCCCACCTTCGCACACACGTGTTGGCCGTCCCGCGGTTGAGGACGGTCAAGTTGGTGGCAACCACCCACTCCTCGAGGATCGCCCCTCGCGCATCCGTTGCTGGACATCCCCAATGCTGGGACTTCGCATTGAGGTCGCCGAGCACCAGCACCTCCGCGGGTTGAAACCGCCTTATTAGCACCTCTAGTTGGTCGAGGTATGCCTCGAAGTCGGCGACCGACTTGTTCGGGGAGAAGTATGCCCCCACTACAGCCATCCCCCCCAGCAGTGCCGCGACGCAACCCGAGCCCTTTACAATACGCGTAAAGGGCGGGGTGCCCGCGGCGACCTGGGTCACGATGGCCACCACACCATCGCGATCGCCGACCCAGTTGTCCCTCGGCGGAACTGAGTAGGGCTCGGCCACTACCGCCACCTGCACGGACCACTGTACCAGGCTCTGGACAAAGAGGTCTTGGGCTCTGGCACAGTGGTTCAGGTTAGCCTGGAGAAATTTTTGTGCCATTATTGGTTACGTCTCCATGTTTCCCTCCCCATCTCTGTTGGTGGGCGGTGCTTGGGATACCGGCCCAGGTGTCGCCTTCTTCTTTTTATTAGCCGACTTTTTTCGGGGGCACATAATAATTGTGTGCCTCGCCGGTCGGCCGGCGGCCTCGCAGGCCGGGCAGTTCGCGTCGGCGGTGCAATGCCGGCGCGTGTGCCCCTCTTTGCCGCAGCGGTAGCATTGCGCGCTGCGGTCTACCTCTTTATCGCATTTCGCTGCCACGTGCCCAACTTCATGGCAGCGATAGCACTGCCGCGGCCTCTCCTTCAGGAGCTGGACCCCTACCGACACAAAGCCCACCAGAAGGCGGCGCCCGTCGACCACCTTCTTCGCCGCCTCTACTGGGCAACGGACCCATGCCGTCCCGACGCCGGTGTGGTTTTGGCGGATCTCGCCGACCTTGACCGCTTCCACGGCGCATCCCCCGGCTTTGGCGATTACGCCAGCCAATTCGTCGGGAGTGACCGAATCGTCCAAACCGGCGATCCGGAGGTCGGCACACTTTTCCGGCCTGGTGACCGCCACTCCCTCGCCGACGATCTGCTTGATGCGCCGTGCCAGCGCGTCCGCCTTCTCCTTATTATCGGCACCGGGCAACTCCAGTCTCCGCGCGCCTGTCTGGGAGACCTTATAGCGGGTCTCCACGCCCATACCCGCTATAATGCCGTCGGCCTTTATCGCGCCGAGAACCTCCGCGTACGTTTTAGTACTGCCCGGCAGCAACGTCAATTGCACCGCCGCTGACCGGGGCAGACGCAGTTTCGGCGCTTTTGTCTTTTTGGCCGGCTGCCTATCCTGGTTCGGCTGTCCAGTCTTTTTGCTTCTTCTCGCCACCACGTTCCAGCCCTCCGCCGGAGCAGCTGGACCAGACGGTGGGGGGCGAGGTTCTGGGGGCGCGGCCGCTTGTGCGATCGCACCTTTTTTGGTCCTTTTCCGTCTCTTTGTGATTTTTGGACCCGGATTGGCTGGCGGGGTCAGCGTAGTGACACTGGGCACCGCCGGCTGGGAAGTTGGCACCTCTGTCCTGTCCGTTGATGCACTAGCCTGTCGTTGTTGTGTCCGCGTCTCGGGCAGGAGCCTGCCGGACGCCTCCAGTTCGCGGAATCGGGCGTTGAGCATCTTGCCCACCCCGTCCATAATCTTCTTGACCATCGCGTCGTCGTCCTTTTGGGTAGAGGGAGGAGGAGCCGGAGCAGACGTCGAGCTCAGCTCTCGCCTAATTTCCGCCACGCCCTGCCGCAGTTCAGCGATTTCTGAACGGAGCTGGGCGTTTTCAGACCTAAGGCGGTCGTTGGCCTCCTGCAGTTGTCTGGTCTCGTCCGTCGATGTCCGCTGGTACAGGACCCCAAGCACCTCCGCAATGGTTTCGGCGGACTCATTAAAGGCTTTTCTGAACGTGCCTTTTATATTTTTGGAGCTCTTCGTCAATTTAAGAATAGCATCGACGCATTCCTGGGCCCTCTTGTGTAGGTCCCGTGTCGAGCATTCGTCCTCCCTTGTTGCGTCTACGTATGCGGCCGCACGCGTCGTCCTAATTTGGCGCGTGATTGCTACCACCTCACTCTCCGCCTGCAACTCCAGCTCCTTCTGGCGCTGGGCGAGGTATTCGGCCTTCGCCTTTGCGAGGCCAACGTACTGCCCAGTCGTGGGTGGTCGGCCACGGCCCCTACGCGCAGTGGATATTTTGGCTGGGGCGTCGTCATTATCCGCGTCCGACGCGCCGTCATCCGTCTCGCAACGCCGGCGCTTCCAAAAACGTCCGGACGTGTCCGAGCCAGATGGTGACCCCGACCTCATACTTGCATCGGAAACCTCAATGACAACGCTGTTGTCATCGCCCTCCTCGGGCCCCACGTCATCTCCGCCCTTCTCGGGCCCCACGTCATCTCCGCCCTTCTCGGGCCACTCTCCGGATACACCGGGAACACAGGCACGGTCGTTGCCCCCCCCAGATTCGATGGGGCTGCACGCCGAAGCGTGGCGGGATTCTCCGACGCCTGAGGCGCCGGTACCCGCCTGGGGTAATGAAGTTTTTTCGAACGTGTCCATGTTATAAATGACACAGATTGACCGAACTTCCCGTCGGCCATGCATCCCTTCACGCTGTGTCGCCGCTTGGGATTCGGGGTAATTTTTTATAGAGGTTTTCTTCCTCGCGGTCCGGCCGGCTAAGGCAAGACCCTCGGTCCCGTACGTGGCCGCGAGACATGACCACGACACCACGAAACGGGGTTACGATATTGACGGTGAGCAAACAGGGCTTCTGCTCGCTCGTCCGACGGAGGTGTTATCACACGCCAGACCCGCCCAGTCTCCGCGCTAGCGCGCGCGCGAGCGCAGCGCCGCTGGAGAGATCCCACACTATACGCGCTCAACGGGACAACTCTGCTACAAGCAGAGCGCCGGAGCGCGTTCCCCCCCGAGTCGGTCGTTAGCCGTAGGCAGCAGCAGTTCCGCAATCGTAACTGTGCAGCTGCTGCTGCCTACGTTTCCAGGGTGCACCGCGCGGAGGTCACCGACTGTAGCACCCCCTGGGAACCTAACCTAACCTAACCTAACCTAACCTAACCTAACCTTTTTTTTTTTTTTTTTTTTTTTTTTTTTTACGTGTGGAAATGCGTTACGCATACCCGGCCGCTGGGGAAGAAAGGCCGGGTTATGTGGGACTCCTGCTGTATAGGGGCAGTATACCCACTAAAACCACACGGTACTCCATCTCTCCGTCGCAGTGCTGAGCCACGGGGACGCGTCAGCTTACTCCGCGACTCTGCTGACGGCTGTCTGTTTGTGCAGACCCAACTATTTGAGGTTCCTAGGCCTCCATCGTCCTTTAAATGGACCTTATCTTAACTGTGATTAAGCCGCGATGCGCAGGAGTACGTTGCGTATCGCGGTCCGCTCGGGGACTCGATTCGATGGGTGATGGCGTCCCCACACCGCCACCCCGAGATCCCCCGCTAAGGCGGGACGTTGCGATCGTCGTGGTTGACCGCGCGGCGTCTCCGTCTCTGCCTTCTTCTAGGGTCGATCGCCTCTATCTCCCTCCGACGTTCGGCCTCTTCTTTGGTGGAGATTACGTTTTGCGCAAATTCCTCCACTGCGTCCCACGATGCCTCACTGCTCAGCATTGCGCAGATGATTGCTGGCAGTGAGAGGTCAGATCCAATGGCGGCCGTTAGGGCCGCACGTTGACTTGTCCAGGAGGGACAGGCCGTGATGGTGTGCTCGGCCGTGTCCCTGTCCGCGCTGCAATGGTGACATCGCGCGGTTTCTTCCCTTCCTGCGACCTCGCAAAGATACCGTCCAAAGCAGCCGTGCCCCGTCAGCACTTGTGTGAGACGGAAGGAGAGCGCGCCGCTCTTCCTATTTATCCATTCCTTGAGATGTGGGCGAATGGCCGTCAGCAACCTCACACTGACTTGTGATTCTTCGAGCCGTTCCGCCCACAACTGTATAGCCATCTCTCTTGCGGTGTCCCTCCACCGACGTACGACTTCTGGGAGAGGGTTGCTGCCCTCCGCGCGGACCGATGCGCACCGCCAGTAAACGTCGGCGAGAGACTTCGCATCTAGGTCCCAGGGAACGCTGCTCGCGAGCACGCAGGCCGCATCTTTAGAGACGGTGCGGTACCCACGCACTGCCCTAATCGCCATAGTTCTCTGGAGCCTTCCCAGAACCAGCTTGTTTTCGGGCGACAGATGTTCGGCCCATATTGGCGCTCCATACATCGCCATGGAGCGGATTACGCCCATGTATAGGCGACGACAACTGAGGCTCGGACCCCCCAGGTTTGGGAGGAGTGACGCCAACGCTCCAGCCGCCTTCGCAGTCTTCTCTGACAGACGCCGGAAGTGTTCTCGGAATGTCCATCTACCATCGAGGACCAGGCCCAGGTATGTCATTGATTTTGTGACATTTATCCTGGTCCCGCTTATCACCACTGCCAGGTCGGACGGCGGTGCGTTCCTAGGCCCGTGTAGGCAAAGCGCCTCTGATTTTTCTAGGGCCACCGCGAGGCCCAACGACCGGATTCGGCGAACCACTTGCGCGACTGCCGCCGTAGCGAGTATTGTGACGTCTCTGTGTGTCTTTGCGCGACTGACAACCAAGGTGTCGTCTGCGTAGGCGATGACCTCTACGCCGCGGAGGTTGGCGCCGCGAAGCACTGGGTCGAATCCGATGTTCCACAAGAGCGGACCGAGAGCCGACCCCTGTGGAACACCGCAGACCACCTCCTTTTCTTCCCAGCCTTCCTGCGTCGGGTACTGCACCGACCGTGCCGAGAGGTAGTCGCTAATGATGTTGCGCAGATACCTCGGCACGCAGTGGTGTCTAAGTCCATCTTTGATGGCTTCCCAGGGCAGCGAGTTGAAGGCGTTGGATATGTCCAGAGACACAGCCAAAACTACACCGCCCCGGGACACCTCTTCCTCTGTAATCGTCCGCAGGCGTTGTATCGCGCCTATGGTCGCTCGGCCTGAGCGAAATCCGTACTGGTTATCACTCAGGTTTGGTCCGACGTGCTCGAGATGTTGGGTGAGACGCGCCACGATGATCCGCTCCAGTATCTTGCAGACCTCGTCGAGCAACATGATAGGACGATACGCCGACGGTTGATTTTCAGGACGCCCTTTCTTCCGCAGCAATACCAGTTTTCCCGACTTCCAGCGACGTGGTACTCGGCCCTGGACCAAGCAGTTGGTCAAAGCGACTAGCACACGTGGCTCCATGTATTCCATCGCCAGTACCCAGGCACGTCCCGGAACGCCGTCGAGGCCGGGGGCCGTGTTTTTTATGCTCATTTTCTGAACTGCGACGGCTAGTTCAGAAGACGTGACTGGCGGTACGTCATCTTCTTCGGAGCTGGAAGTGTCGCTCTGTGCCGTCATTGGTGGCCGCTCGGCCATCGCTGGGAACAGGGTCGAGACGATGGTGTTGCGGAGCTCCGGTTGGAGATTCTGAGTGAGCGGTGGGGCGGCTGGGCGGAGCTTTTGCCTCACCCATTTGTACGGCCTGCCCCATGGGTCGCGTTCCAGGGTTTCCAGCCACTCCTCCCAGGCTTCCGACTTCGCCGTTTGGATGCCGAGACGTAGGGCGCGGCGCGCCGTGCGGTAGCCATCATAGATGACGTCCTCCTCGGATTGGCTCCTGTTGCGCCTTCTTCGGTATCTTGTGTAACGGCGCCGGGCTGCTACGCAATCTTGCCGGAGTTGTTTTAATTCCGGACGCCACCAGTATGTTTGGCGCCGAGGCTTGTATGGTCCCGCACGTGGCATCGAGGCGTCGCAGATGTTATGCATCGCCTCGTTTAACCATTCTGCGCACTCTTCCACCCCTCCTGAAGGAAGTGGGGCCCAGGACGCAACGATTGCCGCCTCCTGCAGTAAATCCTTATTCATCCTCTTGAGGGACCACCGTGGGCCGCTGCCAGATGTTGTTGGGCGACCCAGTTCCGACGTGTGAGCGGAGATGTCGAAACGTATATAGCGGTGGTCCGAGAGGGTTTCGGTGTCCTCCAAGACCCGCCAGCCTGCGACTCGACGGGCGACAGATGGACTAACGAGAGTCAAATCCACGATCGACTCGCCTTGTTGCCGGACACAGGTGTTTACGGCGCCTCGATTGGCCAGAACGAGTCCCGCGGAGGCTAGCCAGTCCGCCATCGCTCGGCCTCTTGCATCAGTCGCCGGGGATCCCCAGAGCGTTGACTTCGCGTTGAAGTCTCCGGCGACGATTACAGGGCCTGACACTGCGCTGATGAAGGCAGTGAGCCGCAGGAGGAAAGCCTCGAAATCGACCAGGGGTCGGTTAGGGGAAACGTAAACTCCCACCACGGTGAGAGCCCCCATCTTCGCGGCGACAACCTAACCTAACCTAACCTAACCTAACCTAACCTAACCTAACCTAACCTAACCTAACCTTTTTTTTTTTTTTTTTTTTTTTTTTTTTTTTTTTTTTTTTTTTTTTTTTTTTTTTTTTTTTTTGACGCTGTGAAATACGTTTACGTATCCCGCCGCCCGAAGGTGACGGGTATGTGGGACTCGCTGACTGCGAAGTCAGAATACCCACTAAAACACAGCGGTGCCCTCGTCGTCGTACAAGGACGCCACGGGATCACGGTCGTATGCCACCGTGACGCCCCGACGGTTGGCTCGCCTACGCGGGCCGCCTTCGGTCATAGAGCACTCGCGGGCACCGTGAGCGCTCTATCTCCGCTGCTCCAGGGACCGGCGAACGGGAAAGACTGCGGCAGGTCATGACGACATAGCCGCAGTCTCCTCCGTGGCCTGGAGAATTGGGCTTTGGGGAGCGGCCGGAATGGTCTTAGGGACCGCTCTACCCTTCGATTTGGGGGGGCGGCACTCCCGTCCCCCCATTAAGTGAGCCGCTGGTTTGCCGGCGGCAGCACACACGGCGCAGCGCAGTGCTCCGGTGCAATTGCGGGCAATGTGCCCTTCCACGCCGCACCGGAAGCACGCACCGCTGCGATCAATCGCAGCCGGACATGTCGGGCGGGTATGCCCGATTCCCAGACATTTGAAGCAACGCATAGGGCGCTGCTCCAATACTTGAACTCTGGCCGAGCTCCACCCGACCAAGAGTCTGCCTGCTTCGGCCAGAGCCTTAGCGGCTGGGATCGGGCATCGCACCACAGTGCAGCCCAACCCGCCCGGTCCGACCACGATTGCGCCAGTCTTTACAGTGCCGGCATCGCACTTTCCCACCGCCGCTGCCGCATTGGCCACCATCTCGCAGGAGACGGAGTCGTCCAGCCCAGAAATTCGCAGACTCGCGAGCTTCCTGGGTTGGACGACCTTCGCCATGCCGCCTAGCGCCTCTTGCATGGCCTCCGCCAAGCGTCCCGCCACTTCCGGGGTCTGCCCCTTCGGCAGCTCCAGAAGTCTGGCCCCGGTCGCGGCGCGCCGCAGTTTGAGGCCACCGACAATGCCAAGATCGGCCAGGTCGATCGTATCTGCCGCCCGCTTTAGCAGGTGGCAGTACGTTACCCCCTTACTCTCCGCGTACTCATCCAGAGTCACAAGGACTGCTGGAGAGCGGGGGCCGGCCAACCTTGGCTTCTTGCCCCTCTTCTTCGGTCGCGGTTTCGGCTGCGGTTGCGGCTGCGGCTTGTTTGGTGCCGGAGCAGCGGCGGCGGCGGCGTAGGACTTCGCCTTCTTCTTTTGGGCCTTCTTCTTGACGACGGTGGTCCACTCACCGCCGTCAGGGCCCTCTTCGGGCGCAGGCTCCGTCCCCGGCGTCCTTTTCTTTCCAGGTCCAGGCGCGGGTGCCGTCTTCGATGCCGGCTTCTTGCGCTTAGCTGCAGAGGCGGGCACCGCTTGCAGATCCTCGCGGATTCTGTCCGCCGCCAATGGTGGTCGGTGCGACTTTGCGGGCAAAAGCCGCTCCTCCAGTCCCGCCAGTCGAGCGTCCAGCATGCGACCCATCGACCCCAACATGGAGGCCTTCCACTCCTCAGGTGGGTCCTCTCCATTAGCTGGTGGGGTGGTAGGGGCGCGGTTCCGGCGTTGATGTCGGAGCTCCTCCACTTGTAGCCTAAGCTCCTGCATTTCGGACCTCAGACGGGCATTCTCCAATTGGAGTTTGCGTACCTCGTCCGAGGCCGACCGCTCGCTAAGAGCCTCCACTACTGACCTCATGGAGGCCGCCGCATCCTTCAGGACACGTTGGAACGTGCCCTTGAGGTTGGACGACCTCTTCGCCACTTCGCAGATCAGGTCAGCATCAAAGTTGGCCTGCTGTAGCATAGCGTTGGCGGTGCGTGCGTCACCAGTGTCCAAGCCCAACGCTTTGCGCCCCTCTTCGGCCGCTCGCACTAGCTCCATCACGTCCTTCTCTAATTCGGTGCCGTGCTCATCCTGCCTGATTATGCGTCTTTTAACGCCAGCGAGGACGACGCTACCCTCCTTGGAAGACTTCGGACTTCCATGTGGCCGCTTCTCGGCCCTGCTGGACTCACCAGCCGCTGAACTGTAATCGTCGGAGTCGACAGTAGTCGACTCCCCATCCACCTCCTTTCGTCTATAAAATTTGAGAGAAAATGCCATATTTGGTCCCACGAGTATAGGGGAAAGACGGTCCGCCCAGGCAGTGCCCCCTGTACCTGGGTAAGCCTAGCGTAACTCGTCGCGGGTGTCGGCCGGTACCCGGACGAGGATCGCAGTCAAGACTGATCCACCCGTCAGCCATGCATCCCCTCGCGCTGCGTCGCCGCTTGGGATTCGGGGTAATTTTTTATAGAGGTTTTCTTCCTCGCGGTCCGGCCGGTTAAGGCAAGACCCTCGGTCCCGCACGTGGCCGCGAGACATGACCACGACACCACGTAGCGAGATTACGAGAGGACGGTGAACGACTAAGACAAGCCTAGCCGTTCTGTCTGAAGGCAGTGTGAGTGCACATCAGACCCGTCCGTTCTCCGTTGCTTCACCGCGCGCGAGCGCGGTGGCACCGGAGCCCCCGAGGAGACGACTGTCCCCTTGACGCCATGCGGCCGCTCAACGGGGCAACTCTGCGTAACAGAGCAGTCCCCGGAGCGCTGAATCGCATACCCGGCGTCCCCCCGAGTCGGTCGTTAGCCGTAGGCAGCAGCAGTTCCGCAATCGCAACTGTGCAGCTGCTGCTGCCTACGTTTCCAGGGTGCACCGCGCGGAGGTCACCGACTGTAGCACCCCAACCTAACCTAACCTAACCTAACCTAACCTAACCTAACCTAACCTAACCTAACCTAACCTAACCTAACCTAACCTAACCTAACCTAACCTAACCCGGACGGTTTTACCGCCGATATATGTTTGCACGCGATAGAGTTTGACCCCGAACTCTCACTGGCTCTTTTCAACAGGTGCCTCGAGCTCCGGCATTTTCCCGAGCCCTGGAAGGAGGCGACGGTGATCTTCCTCCGGAAGCCGGGGAAAACTACTTACACGGCACCGCGGTCATATCGGCCGATTGGTCTCCTTCCGGTGCTGGGGAAAGTGCTGGAGAAAATGCTTGTCGCCAGGCTTAAACATCACATAGCGCCCAGGCTCAGTACCCGCCAGTTCGGCTTTATGCCCCAGCGTAGCACCGAGGACGCCCTCTATACTCTGGTAGAGCATATTCGTAATGGATTAAGAAATAAAAAATTGTTAACATTAGTATCCCTAGATATAGAGGGCGCCTTCGACAACGCTTGGTGGCCTCGCATAAAAGTCAGGCTGGCGGAGGAGCGAGTGCCCATTAACATCAGGAGGCTCCTGGGCAGCTACCTGAGCGGCAGGCATGTTCGCGCACGATACTGTGGGGAAGAGCACGTGAGAGAAACCGGGAAGGGTTGCGTGCAAGGGTCTATCGGCGGGCCGATATTGTGGAACCTTCTATTGGATCCACTACTTCGAGAGTTGGAGGCTGGGAATCACTATGTGCAGGCATTCGCTGACGATGTGGTGCTGGTCTTCGAGGGTGAGACGGCTCATGAGGTCGAACGCCGTGCTAATGCCGCCCTCGAACATGTGAGGGAGTGGGGAGTCCTTAACAAGCTGAAGTTTGCGCCGCACAAGACCAGTGCCATGGTCATCACGCGCAAACTAAAGCACGACACCCCACGCCTCCACATGGGCGGGGTCGACATTGGCATGGTCGGAGAACTCAAGTTACTGGGAGTCGTCCTAGACCAGCGCCTCACCTTCAACACGCACGTCGCGAATGTCTGCAGGAAGGCACTTGCCTTCTATCACCAGCTTTCGAGAGCCGCGAAGGCGAGCTGGGGCCTCCACCCCGAAGTCATCCGCGTTATTTACAGAGCGGTGGTTGAGCCCGTGATATTGTATGCGGCTGCCGTTTGGGCGCCGGCTGTGGATAAGCTCGGGATTCGTAAGCAGCTGAACGTGGTCCAGCGGGGCTTTGCGCAGAAGCTGTGTAGGGCATACCGCACCACCTCCCTGAACTCAGCACTGTTGCTCGCTGGGATACTCCCCCTTGACCTGCGCGTCCGCGAAGCCGCGGCGCTGTATGGAGCGAGGAGGGGTATACCCCAGGACGCGATAGGGGATCGGGAGGTGGAACGGATGTCCTCGGCTCTGCAGTCTCCGCACCCCGCTCAGCATATCGACCTGGAGTTCAAGTGCCTGTCGGACGAGGAACAACTCGCTGACAACATTGGCCACGACTTAAATATCTACACGGACGGCAGTAAGATTGAGGGCAAGGTGGGTGCGGCGCTATCCATATGGAGAGGCGCCGCCGAAACCAAAACCCTCAAGCTTACTCTGCCGTCCTTTTGTACCGTCTACCAGGCGGAACTCCTGGCGATATGCAGGGCGGCGCGGACGGCCGCAGATAACTCGGCCAGATCAATCGGGATTTATTCTGACTCCCTGTCGGCACTGCAAACAACGATAAATCCAGTTGCCCTCCACCCCCTGGCCGTTGAGGCGCGGGGCCACCTGCGCAGGGCTTTGATACAGGACAAACTTGTCAATTTGTTCTGGATCAAAGCCCACGCGGGACTAGAGGGGAACGAGCGTGCCGACCATCTGGCTAAGGAAGCTGCGCTAAAGTCTAAACGCAGATTTGACTACGACAGCTGCCCGGTTTCGTTCATCAAGCGAAGCATTCGTATGCGGTCGCTTGATGAATGGAACCAACGATACCGGGCCGGTGAAACTGCCGGTGTCACCCGGGTCTTCTTCCCGGACGCGATAGCCGCCTACCGTATCATCGGTAAAATAAAGGTGGACAGATTTGTCACCCAGGTATTGACGGGGCACGGTGGATTCTCCGAGTACTTGCACCGTTTCAAGTGCAAGGAGAGTCCATCGTGCGTCTGCGATCCCGCGTGTTCTGAGTCTGTCCTCCACGTCCTCCTGGACTGCCCGGCCCATTGTCGAGAGAGGCAGGATGTCGAAATCTTACTGAATACAAAATTGAACATAAATTCGCTGTCGGAAATTGTATATGGTAGAGACAGAAACTTGTTCCTAGATTATTGTAAGAAGATCTGTAAAATAGTAAATTATAGAAATAGAATATAAGTAAATCATGTTAGATAGTTATAATAGGTATAAGTAGGCTAACATGAAAAATTGTCATAATATAAATAAGGAACATAGAAATAAGATAGAGATAAATTGTAGTGGTATAAAAAATTTTGTTTTATATAAATAATTATTTGTTGTTATAATTATGCTGTTAAGTTTTGTGTAGTATTTACCTGCCTCTGTACATAGTTAGTTTTAAGTCATTAAAAGTGTAGTAGTTAAGTAAGACCTAGTTTTTAAGAAAAATTGTAGAATTAAATAAAAAGTTATAAACTGCTTCCCCCCTCACTGTCCCAGTGTTATATAGTTTGTAAGTACACACAATGTGCCCTATGCCATGAATGAAAGTCGATGAATGCTAGACGAACAAGGTATGCAGAATGAATGACGAGCAGAGTACGAGATAGAGAAGTTTGAATGAGTTTGAAGATAATAATTACACAGTAGATAGTAAAGAAAAATTGTAAAAACAGTCTTCCCACAATTTCGGGGAGGTCTAGATTTAAAAAAAAAAAAAAAAAAAAAAAAAAAAAAAAAAAAAAAAAAAAAAAAAAAAAAAAAAAAAAAAAAAACCTAACCTAACCTAACCTAACCTAACCTAACCTAACCTAACCTAACCTAACCTAACCTAACCTAACCTAACCTAACCTAACCTAACCTAACCTAACCTAACCTAACCTAACCTAACCTAACCTAACCTAACCTAACCTAACCTATGTTTGCACGCGATAGAGTTTGACCCCGAACTCTCACTGGCTCTTTTCAACAGGTGCCTCGAACTCCGGCATTTTCCCGAGCCCTGGAAGGAGGCCACGGTGATCTTCCTCCGGAAGCCGGGGAAGACTACTTACACGGCACCGCGGTCTTATCGGCCGATTGGTCTCCTTCCGGTGCTGGGGAAGGTGCTGGAGAAAATGCTTGTCGCCAGGCTTAAACATCATATAGCGCCCAGGCTCAGCACCCGCCAGTTCGGCTTCATGCCCCAGCGGAGTACCGAAGACGCCCTCTATACACTGGTTCAACACATCAGACTAGGTCTAACAAATAAAAAATTGATGACGCTTGTGTCCCTGGATATAGAGGGCGCCTTCGACAACGCTTGGTGGCCCCGTATTAAGGTCCGGCTGGCGGAGGAACGAGTGCCGATTAACATCCGTAGGCTCCTGGGCAGCTACCTGAGCGGCAGGCATGTTCGCGCACGATACTGTGGGGAGGAGCACGTGAGAGAAACCGGGAAGGGTTGCGTGCAAGGGTCTATCGGTGGGCCGATATTGTGGAACCTTTTATTGGATCCACTGCTTCGCGAGTTGGAGGCTAGACACTATTACGTGCAGGCATTCGCTGACGATGTGGTGTTGGTCTTTGAAGGTAAGACGGCTCTTGAGGTCGAAAACCACGCCAATGCCGCCCTCGAGCATGTGAGGGAGTGGGGAGTCCAGAATAAACTTAGGTTTGCGCCGCACAAGACCAGTGCCATGGTCATCACGCGCAAACTGAAGTATGACACCCCACGCCTCCACATGGGCGGGGTCGACATCGGTATGGTGGGCGAAATCAAACTACTGGGAGTCGTCCTAGACCAACGCCTTACCTTCAACACGCACGTCGCGAACGTCTGTAAGAAGGCCGTCACCTTCTATTCCCAGCTTTCGAGAGCCGCGAAGGCGAGCTGGGGCCTCCACCCCGAAGTCATCCGCGTTATTTACAGAGCGGTGGTTGAGCCCGTGATACTGTATGCGGCTGCCGTTTGGGCGCCGGCTGTGGACAAGCTCGGTATACGTAAGCAGCTGAACGTGGTCCAGCGGGGCTTTGCGCAGAAGCTGTGTAGGGCATACCGCACCACCTCCCTGAACTCAGCACTGTTGCTCGCTGGGATACTCCCCCTCGACCTGCGCGTCCGCGAAGCCGCGGCGCTGTATGGCGCGAGGAGGGGTATACCCCAGGACGCGATAGGGGATCGGGAGGTGGAACGGATGTCCTCAGCTCTGCAGTCTCCGCATCCCGCCCAGCATATCGACTTGGACTTCCAGTGCCTAGGGGACCAGGACCAACTTATGGAGAACATCGACCATGATATAAATATCTATACGGACGGCAGCAAGATTGAGGGCAAGGTGGGGGCGGCGTTGTCTGTATGGACCGGCGCTGCCGAAACCAAAGCCCTCAAGCTTGCTCTGCCGTCGTTCTGTACGGTCTACCAGGCGGAACTCCTGGCGATATGCAGGGCGGCGCGGATGGCCGCAGATAACTCGGCCAGATCAGTCGGGATCTACTCCGACTCCCTGTCGGCACTGCAAACGACAATCAATCCAGTTGCCCTCCACCCCCTGGCCGTCGAGGCGCGGGGCCACCTACGAAGGGCTTTGATACAGGACAAACATGTAAATTTGTTCTGGATCAAAGCCCACGCGGGACTAGAGGGGAACGAGCGTGCCGACCATCTGGCCAAGGAAGCTGCGCTAAAGTCCAAGCGCGCCTTCGACTACGACAGCTGCCCGGTTTCATTCATCAAGCGAAGTATTCGTATGCGATCGCTTGATGAATGGAACCAGCGATACCGGGCCGGTGAAACTGCCGGTGTCACCCGGGTCTTTTTCCCGGACGCGATAGCCGCATACCGTATCATCGGTAAAATAAAGGTGGATAGATTTGTCACCCAGGTATTGACGGGGCATGGTGGATTCTCCGAGTACTTGCACCGTTTCAAGTGCAAGGAGAGTCCATCGTGCGTCTGCGATCCTGCGTGTTCGGAGTCTGTCCTCCACGTCCTCCTGGACTGCCCGGCCCATGGACGCGAGAGGCAGAACTTGGAAATTTTATTGGGAACTAAACTGGATTTAAGTTCATTACCGCAAATTGTATACAGCAAAGACAGAGACTTGTTCCTGGAATATTGTATAAAAGTATGTAAAATAGTTAATAATAGGAATAAGGTCTAAGAAAATTATGTTAGGTATTTATAGTTAGATATAAGTAGGCTAGCATAAGAATATTGTAATATAAACAGGAACATAGTTTTAAGTTAGTAATAGGTTTTTCTGTAAATTGTATGAAATTTTTATTTCATGCACTTAAAAAATCTTTATTTGTAATCAACTTAGTAAGTAAATTCTGTCTTCTTTTTCTGTACATTCTGCCTCTTGTAAATAATAGCCTTAAGTAAGTGGAAATTGTTAATATTAGTTATGTAAGATTTAGACATTTTAAAATAGATAATAAGTATAAGATGTATTGATAGTCGCGAACTAGATTTATAAATTTTAGACTATAAGGAAAATTGTTAAAGATATTAAATAGTTTACCACAGTCTCCCCCCTGAACCATCCCCACCCTCTGTGTTTTACTTAGTATAAGTACACGAAGGCCTTCTGCCCACGACTGAATGACGATGAATGCGAGATGACAATGGGATGCTGAATGTATGATGACCAGAGCACAAGATGGATTTAGCATGAAAGAGTTTTATGACGAAAACCTAACAAATACAAACAAAAACGATATGTAAACACAGTCTCCCAAAGTCTCAGGGAGGTCTAGAAAAAAAAACTAAAAAGAAAAAAAAAAAAAAAAAAAAAAAAAAAAAAAAAACCTAACCTAACCTAACCTAACCTAACCTAACCTAACCTTTTTTTTTTTTTTTTTTTTTTTTTTTTAACGTGTGGAAATGCGTTACGCATACCCGGCCGCTGGGGAACGACCGGGTTATGTGGGACTCCTGCCAGAATGGCAGTTTACCCACTAAAACCACACGGTGTCCACTTTCATCGCCTGTGCCGGGGTCGCAGGGATCCGGATTCGTCTGCAAACCCCGGCGGCGTGCCTCATCAGGCTCTCGCACAATTGTTCTTACCGTAGGTGGCGCGCGGCGGACACCGCACGCGCCTACCCGGGCAGATTCGGTGGACGGCCGACTTCCCCAAGTCGACCGCCCTCTGCCTAGCGCTAAGGGGGAAGGCGACGATCGTGCGCCTGCCTCCGACGCCCAGTCCTTTTGCGGCGGAGGGGGAAGTCGGTGGTGTCCTCCCTCACCCGCTCGGCCGCCTCCTTCTTCGACATCACACGCTCACAGAAAGCGAGGACGGCGTCCCAGCACCTTTCGCTGCCGACCATGGTGGAAATCACAGCCGGCAGCGAAAGGTCTGGCCCCACAACACGTCTTAGCGCCTCGCGCTCCTCCTCCCAAGCCGGACACACCTCCAGCACGTGCTGTGCCGACTCGTCGGAGCAGTCCCGGCAGTGGTGACAACGAGGAGAGGGCTCCCTCCCAGCTACCCGACACAGGTACCCCCCGAAGCAACCGTGCCCCGAGAGGACCTGCGTGGCGCGGAAGGTTAGGACGCCATGCCGTCTAGCCAACCACTGCCGGAGGACCGGCCGAATTGCCTCGATCGTCCGGTGCCCCGCACTCGGACGCTCGAGCCGCCCCTCCCATTCCGCGATCGCGGCATCCCGCTCTCGCCTGAGGTGGTCTTGTAGCCTCCGTGGTGCTGGACTGAGGGTCCCGGACGCCAGACCCCGACGCCGCCGGTAGGACGACGCCAGAGAAACCGCGTCCAGGTCCCAGGGCAGGACTCCAGCCAGCACACACGCTGCCTCTCCCGAGATGGTACGGTACCCCCGTACGACCCTTATCGCCATCACCCTCTGCGCTCTCCGCAGCAGGGCAATGTTGTCGCGATCCAGGGCGTCGGCCCAGACGGGAGCACCGTACATAGCCATCGACCTCACGACGCCGGTGTAGAGACGACGACAGCTCACCCCGGGACCCCCCACGTTAGGCAAAAGCCAAGACAGAGAGGCCGCCACCTTCAGTAGGCGCGGGACCAGCCGCTGAAAGTGCGCCCGAAACTTCCATCGGCCGTCGAGCACGAGACCCAGGTACGTCATCGTGCCCGACAGACCGATGCGAGTGCCTCCCACGATCAGATGAGCGTCGTGAGGAGGCGCCCTCCTTGGGCCGTGAAATACGATGCCCTCCGCCTTCTCGAGAGCGACAGTGAGGCCGAGGCGTCGAATCCGCGCCACGACCTGCGCGACGCCTGCAGTCGCCAACACTGCCGCATCCCGGTACGTCGGCCGCCGAGCCAGCACGAGCGTGTCGTCGGCATAGCAAACGACACTCACTCCCCGCAGCAATGTGCCCCGCAGAACCCAATCGTATCCGATGTTCCACAAGAGTGGACCGAGTACCGACCCCTGTGGAACACCGCACACGACCTCCTTGCTCACCATGCCGTTCTGGCCAGGAAAAATGACCCACCTGTCGGAGAGGTAGGCACCCACCACTCTACGCAGATAGGTCGGCACCCCGTGGTAGCGGAGTGCCTCCCTAATGCAGCTCCAGGGCAACGTGTTGAACGCGTTGGCGATGTCGAGGGACACCGCCACGACGACGTCGCCCTGGGCCACTGCGTCCCGCACCTGGGCTCGGACGCACAGAATGGCATCCACCGTGGAGCGGCCACTGCGGAAGCCGAACTGCACGCCCGAGAGGTCAGGTCCCCTCTGCCCGAGGTGCGCCACCAAACGCCCGACCACCACACGCTCGAAGAGCTTCGCCAGCTCGTCCAGGAGGACGATGGGGCGGTACGCCGACGGCGACTCCGCCGGCCGGCCTTCCTTCCTGAGGAGGACTAGTCTGCCTGTCTTCCACCGCTGTGGGATTAAGGCTTGAGCCAGACAGGCAGAAAATAGCCCTCGAACTCGCGGCGCCAGGTGGTCATATGCCAGCACCCACGCCCTCCCTGGAATGCCATCCGGACCTGGAGCGACGCTCTTCCTCCTGAGCCGTGCGACGGCCTCTTCGAGTTCGGACTCCCCGACCTCTGGTGCCTCCTCTCCGACTTCTCCTCGTGCGTCCACTGGTGCCATTTGCGGCGGCTGGTGCTGTGCCGGCGCCGTCGGGAACAGCGCCGCGACCACCTCACGGACCACTCCGGCGTCCAGGGTCTGCGTGAGTGGCGGAGCCCAGGGACGGACCTTATTGCGAACCCGTTTGTAGGGCTTCCCCCACGGGTCGCTGTTGAGCCCATCCAGCATTTCCGCCCTGGCCGCGGCCTGAGACTCGCTTATGGTGTTTTGGAGGCTGGTTTTGGCTGACGTGTATAGGGCGTACAACCGTTCACCCTCCTCCTCGTGCCGTGCCCTGTCCAGCGAGGCAAGGGGCGAGCGGAAAATCCGCCTCCTGCAACGAGTGTACTGGCGTCGGGCGGCCACGCACTCCCTGCGCAGCTGCGCTATCGCCTCCGACCACCAGTACACTTGCGCCCGTTGGGGGCGGCATCTCGACCTGGGCATGGCCACGTCGCACATCCCGGTCATCGTGCCCACCAGCCAGTCTGCCACACTGTCTGGTGAACCACCGACCTGTGGCTGACAAGAGGCCACTATCGCCGCCTCTTCGAATCGCTCCCGGTCGAGACGCTTTAGTTGCCACCGCGGACCGTCCTCCGCCGAGACGCGGCTGGGACTTGGCGGCACCGCGGGACGAGCGGAGATCTCAAAACGGATGTAAAGGTGGTCCGAGAGAGTCTCCACGTCGTCCAGCACTCGCCAGTCCTGAACACGGTGCGCTAGTGCGGGGCTCGCGAACGATACGTCCACGATGGACCCACCCCACCTTCGCACACACGTGTTGGCCGTCCCGCGGTTGAGGACGGTCAAGTTGGTGGCAACCACCCACTCCTCGAGGATCGCCCCCCGCGCATCCGTTGCTGGACATCCCCACAGCTGGGACTTCGCGTTAAGGTCGCCGAGCACCAGCACCTCTGCAGGTCGGAGCCTCCTGACCATCATCTCGAGTTCGTCGAGGTACGCCTCGAAGTCGGCGACCGACTTGTTCGGGGAGAAGTAAACCCCTACTACAGCCATCCCCCCCAGCAGTGCCGCGACGCAACCCGAGCCCTTTACAATACGCGTAAAGGGCGGGGTGCCCGCGGCGACCTGGGTCACGATGGCCACCACACCATCGCGATCGCCGACCCAGTTGTCCCTCGGCGGAACCGAGTATGGCTCGGCCACAACCGCCACCTGCACGGACCACTGTACCAGGCTCTGGACAAAGAGGTCTTGGGCCCTGGCACAGTGGTTCAGGTTACATTGGAGAACTTTAGTGGCCATTATTGGTTACGTCTCCATGTTTCCCTCCCCGGCTCTGTTGGTGGGCGGTGCTTGGGCTCTGGGCCCGGGTGTCGCCTTCTTTCTCCCTTTTCGTCCCGGCTTTTTCCGGGGGCACGTGACCATCGTGTGCCTCGCCGGTCGGCCGGCGGCCTCACAGGCCGGACAGTTCGCCTCGGCGGTGCAGTGCCGGCGCGTGTGCCCCTCTTTGCCGCAGCGGTAGCACTGCGCGCTGCGGTCCACCTCCTTGTCACACTTCGCTGCCACATGCCCGACTTCGTGGCAGCGATAGCATTGACGAGGCCTCTCCTTTAGGAGCTGGACTCCCACCGAAACGAAGCCCACTAGAAGGCGGCGCCCGTCGACCACCTTCTTGGCCGCCTCTACTGGGCAACGGACCCATGCCGTCCCGACGCCGGTGTAGTTGTGGCGGATTTCGCCAACCTTTATCGACTCCACTGCGCATCCCCCCGCTTTGGCGATTACGCCAGCCAATTCTGCGGGAGTGACGGAATCGTCCAGTCCTGCGATGCGAAGGTCGGCACACTTTTCCGGCCTAGCGACCGCCACTCCCTCGCCGACGATCTCCTTAATGCGCCGGGCCAGCGCGTCCGCCTTCTCTTTGCCGTCGGCACCGGGCAATTCCAGCCTGCGGGCGCCCGTCTGGGATACCTTATAGCGGGTCTCTACGCCCATCCCCGCTATAACGCCATCAGCCTTAATCGCTCCGAGAACCTCCGCAACCTAACCTAACCTAACCTAACCTAACCTAACCTAACCTAACCTAACCTAACCTAACCTAACCTAACCTAACCTAACCTAACCCGGGCCGATTTTGTGGAACCTCTTATTGGATCCACTGCTTCGTGAGTTGGAGGCTAGACATTACTACGTGCAGGCGTTCGCTGACGATGTGGTGTTGGTCTTTGAGGGTAAGACGGCTCTTGAGGTCGAAAACCACGCCAATGCCGCCCTCGAGCATGTGAGGGAGTGGGGAGTCCAGAATAAACTGAGGTTTGCGCCGCACAAGACCAGTGCCATGGTCATCACGCGCAAACTGAAGTATGACACCCCACGCCTCCACATGGGCGGGGTCGACATCGGTATGGTGGGCGAAATCAAATTACTGGGAGTCGTCCTAGACCAACGCCTTACCTTCAACACGCACGTCGCGAACATCTGTAAGAAGGCCGTCACCTTCTACTCCCAGCTTTCGAGAGCCGCGAAGGCGAGCTGGGGCCTCCACCCCGAAGTTATCCGCGTTATTTACAGAGCGGTGGTTGAGCCCGTGATACTGTATGCGGCTGCCGTTTGGGCGCCGGCTGTGGACAAGCTCGGTGTACGTAAACAGCTGAACGTGGTCCAGCGGGGCTTTGCGCAGAAGCTGTGTAGGGCATACCGCACCACCTCCCTGAACTCAGCACTGTTGCTCGCTGGGATACTCCCTCTCGACCTGCGCGTCCGCGAAGCTGCGGCGCTGTACGGCGCGAGGAGGGGTATGCCCCAGGACGCGATAGGGGATCGGGAGGTGGAACGGATGTCCTCGGCTCTGCGGTCTCCGCATCCCGCTCAGCATATCGACCTGGAGTTCAAGTGCCTGGCGGACGAGGAACAACTCGCGGTCAACATTGACCACGACCTCAACATCTACACGGACGGCAGTAAGATTGAGGGCAAGGTGGGAGCGGCGTTATCCATATGGAGAGGCGCCGCCGAAACCAAAACCCTCAAGCTTACCTTGCCGTCTTTTTGCACCGTCTACCAGGCGGAACTCCTGGCGATATGCAGGGCGGCGCGGATGGCCGCAGATAACTCGGCCAGATCAGTCGGGATTTACTCCGACTCCCTGTCGGCACTGCAGACTACGATTAATCCGGAAGCCCTCCACCCCCTGGCCGTTGAGGCGCGGGGCCACCTGCGTAGGGCTTTGGTACAGGACAAACTTGTTAGTTTGTTCTGGATCAAAGCCCACGCGGGACTAGAGGGGAACGAGCGTGCCGACCATCTGGCTAAGGAAGCTGCGCTAAAGTCAAAACGCAGTTTTGACTACGACAGCTGCCCCGTTTCATTCATCAAGCGAAGCATTCGTATGCGATCGCTTGATGAATGGAACCAACGATACCGGGCCGGTGAAACAGCCGGTGTCACCCGGGTCTTTTTCCCGGACGCGATAGCCGCATACCGGATCATCGGTAAAATAAAGGTGGACAGATTTGTCACCCAGGTATTGACGGGGCACGGTGGATTCTCCGAGTACTTGCATCGTTTCAAGTGCAAGGAGAGTCCATCGTGCGTCTGCGATCCTGCGTGTTCTGAGTCTGTCCTCCACGTCCTCCTGGACTGCCCGGCCCATTGTCGCAAGAGGCAGGCGGTCGAAAGTTTGTTAGATGTCAAATTGGACTTGAATTCATTGCCCGGAATTGTAAATAGCAAAAACAGAGACGTGTTCCTAGAATACTGTAAAAAGTTGTGTAAAATAGTAAACAATCGTAATAAGGCTTAGGTAAGTTATGTTAGGTATTTATAGTGATATTATAAGTAGGCTAGCATAAAAACATTGTACAGAAATAGGAACATAGATTTAAGTTAGTAATAAGATTCTGTAAACTGTGCAAAATATTGTATTTTGCGCAGTTGAAGATTTTTTGATTGTAAAACCTATATAGTTAGTTTCTGTTATTAGTGTAAATCCTGCCTCTTGTATATAATAGTTTTAAGTCGATAAAATATTGTTATAAATGATTAATGTAAGAACTAGATATAAGGACAAATTGTAAAAGTAATAAATAGATACCCATTGTTTTTCCCCTTACTGTCCCCGTGTTACCTAGACCTTAAGTACACTTACGCCTTCAGCATTATGATTGAAAGACGATGAATGATAGACGAAACTGGTATGCAGAATGAATGACGATCAGAGCAAGAGATGGATTAAGTATGAAAGAGTTTTTGATGAAAAAGTTTACATTAGATATAAAAGAAAAATGTAAAAACAGTCTCCCCACCATGGGGGAGGTCGAGATTAAAAAAAAAAAAAAAAAAAAAAAAAAAAAAAAAAAAAGAAAAAAAAAAAAAAAAAAAAAAAAAAAAAAACCTAACCTAACCTAACCTAACCTAACCTAACCTAACCTAACCTAACCTAACCTACCTACCTACCTACCTACCTACCTACCTACCTACCTACCTACCTACCTACCTACCTACCTACCTACCTACCTACCTACCTACCTACCTACCTACCTACCTACCTACCTACCTACCTACCTACCTACCTACCTACCTACCTACCTACCTACCTACCTACCTACCTACCTACCTACCTACCTACCTACCTACCTACCTACCTACCTACCTACCTACCTACCTACCTACCTACCTACCTACCTACCTACCTACCTACCTACCTACCTACCTACCTACCTACCTACCTACCTACCTACCTACCTACCTACCTACCTACCTACCTACCTACCTACCTACCTACCTACCTACCTACCTACCTACCTACCTACCTACCTACCTACCTACCTACCTACCTACCTACCTACCTACCTACCTACCTACCTACCTACCTACCTACCTACCTACCTACCTACCTACCTACCTACCTACCTACCTACCTACCTACCTACCTACCTACCTACCTACCTACCTACCTACCTACCTACCTACCTACCTACCTACCCACCTACCTACCCACCTACCGAATACCCACCCAACACTCTGTTTGAGGTATCACTTTGCTGGCGTATATACGTATTGCTGACCCTTCCCTCCCCCAAACCTATCCACAAACAGCAAGAAAGGGACCGTTTTAGGTAGATAATTATTGACTAAAACAGCGTTTCGTAGTCGACTATTTTCTCCTAAAAACATATTATTATTATTATTTTATGTAACTTAAAAAAAAAAAAAAAAAAACATTTAGCTATGCCCCTATGTTCTCTTTTTTTTTTAATTAATTATGCGTAATTTTTTTTTTTGGAATGAGTGTCTGAAAATGTATAAAAAAAAAAAATTAGGCAATATTTCTAGTTTTTGAAGACTTCTACTCCCTATCATAATAAGAATATGAAAAAAACCAATATCAAAGGTTTTATGTTACAAAAATATTTGATCTAGTGTCATTATCCAAGGAAAAAACAGTCGACTACGTTTGTATGGAGAAAGAGCCGGTATCCTTTCCTCTTAAAACTCAACCTACGTAATTAGAATCCCAGCGCGATCCCACGTAATAATGCGATATTGCCGTTTTGCACGCAGGTTGGTCATTGGACTTCGCTATAAGCGATGTTTTCAGTATTCATAAAAATAAAAATAAAATAAGCCATTTAACTTCTCTGAAAAATGAATTTTCGAATATTTATTGCAATAATATTTTTTTTCTATTTAAGCACTATTTTATTTAATGCATCTTGATCACGTTGTGTAATAATACCACCCATCCACATACGCTTATAGCTTACGATGGGCGCCGGAACGTTAAAAGATTTGTATTTAAAAATACCGAACTGTCATTAAGTTTTCATTCTATAGCGGCTTCAGTTATAAGTTCCTGAATATCATAAAATATTTAAGAGCCGTAGTAATTACGAACTAGCGACCGTGTTTGGCAAACTTTAGAACTAAGCGTTTCAAACGCTGGAAATTAAGTTCTTGACGAGATTTTAAGCGAGACGCTAATTATGAAGCTCTGTTAACAGACAGGCAATTAAAATAGTCTTGTCTAACGTAAGCCGTGACGGTGAGCCGCTTTCCGGAAATTTTAGATTTTAGTTAGTTTTTGTTAGCGATTTTAAAAGATTTTTGTGTATTGAGAGACTAAAGACTGATAGAGAGAGAGAGAGAGATTCTAGAGACGTGTTCCTTGATTATTGTAAGAAACTTTGTATAATTGTTAATCATAGAAATAGGATGTAAGTAAAAATATGTTAGATAACAGGTCTGATGTCAGGATGTTGTATTATTATTAGGCTAACATATACATACAATTGTGTATTAGAATAAGGAACATAGCCATTAAGTCTATACAAATAATAAATCTGTTAAAACCTCCGTTTTATTAATACACTATATATCATCAAGAATAAATTTCAATAGCGCGTATTTTTTTGTATCAGCGCCATCTCTTATCGTGTTTTTCTCTGATCACGTATCACGTAAAAAGTACAAAACCAATGTTAATAACTTTAATACATAAAAATTAGAAATAACTCACAGTATAATTTAGTTTTTGTTACCTACGCCGCCAACGCCATCTGGTCTAAGGAATCTTTAAAACTCACAAAACTTATATTTGAGTTATTATTTTGTTAAACTTAAAAGTTTACTAAATATGTCGGATAGGAATAGAAATCGTTTTAATATTTTAGATAAACATCATTTTCAATTAATATACTATTATGTTAAATATTAATTATGTTAAATGTCACTAAATATAAAAACGATATTCTACAATTATACGATAGATGGCGCAGATAATTTTCTGAATCGCGCTGACCAAAACTTCGGCCAAAAGAATGACACTCGCCCGTATTTAAAAAAAAATCTGTTTTTCTTTTTTGTATATAATTAAATACTTTAGGGTACTACGGTCTTGATTGTTTGTTCGTTGTTAAAATTTAAAATATTTGGTCGTTATTTGTTTGTTGATTGTACAAAGTTAGATGGTTATAGCTATTTAAGTTGTAATCTATATATATATATATATATAGATTACAATATATATATATATATATATATATATATATATATAAAGTCGTGTTAGTTACACCGTTTATAACTCGAGAACGAGTGGAACGATTTTTATGATTTTTTGTGTTTTTGGATTTATCGGGAATAATACTTATTAAAATATGGTATTCATCAATGAGAAAATAATTAATAAAAAAAACAGTTCAAATGTTTCATCCGTACTATCTATATACATATACATATATGTATGTATGTATGTATGTATGTATATAGATATAATAAATCTGTCACTCAATCCGTCTATTATAAAATATTTTCCAGTATCGACGCAGGTGTAGGTGATAAAAAATATAAATGTATAATTTTTAAAATTTTAGTTAAAGACACGTACGAAGCCGGGGCGGGCCGCTAGTTAGTAATAAGATTGTAAATTGGCTTGTATCGAATATTATATTTCAACATTTATTAGTTTCAACGTCGTTATTTTTAACAAACTTTATATCATCATCAACATCATCATCATCATCATATCAGCTATTGGATGTCCACTGCTGAACGTAGGCTTCCCCATCGATCTCCAAAACGAGCGATTTGAAGCAGCCCCCATTCAACGGCTTCCGGTGACTCTCTTCAAATCTATCTCGCGGACGTATGTCCGACGACTTTCTACTTTCATTCAAACCAAAGCATTGAAATCGATCGAATTATGCCTGGCAGCAAAGATCTCTTGTATTCCTGAGGACAAATCCAAGGCGTTTGTAAGATTCCTTTGCCAGCACGATTATGTAGTCATGGAATGTGAGCTTTGGGTCGAATATGACACTCAGGTCTCTCGTTGAGTTATAGTGAACAATGGCTTGCTCGTTGATTTTGTAATCAAACACAATGGGTTGCCACATTCGAACAAGAGTTATCAAGTAAGATTTGTCTAAATTAAAATCTATTTTGAACGTTTGATGAAACGTTTCTTTTTGAGAGTATATTAAAAGTGACACATTACTGAATAGAAAAGAAAAAGAATAAGAAAATATTCTTAATGATTAATTAATTATCAAAACGTCTGCTGGAATAACATAATTTAAACTTGAGAAAAAAAAAACGGCTGAGGTAAATGAAGTTTTTTATTATCACTTCATCGAAAGACCTTCATCGATTCGTTTTATCTGTTACAAAAGTCTCATCGGCCCGAATTTTTCAAATGTAAGTATTTTTTAGATACAATCTCAGATATGCTTGATTGATTGAAATGTATGAGGCGTCGTTAGTATCTCGGCTGATAATGTAGTTAGTGGGAATGACTTCAGATAATATACTCGTAAGGATTTCTAATGTATTTTAATTCAAAATCGCTTTTTATCGTTTGTATAGATAAATTATTTTTCGAAAATTATAGTATATGACGTCGCTTACAATACAAATTGATAATGTCATCTCACTTCAGCACGAATTATTGAGGTTCATTCACGGTACCGTGCACTGATATGTTTTATTTATAAATATAATGTAAGTATTACTACAAACATACAAAAAGTAAGAGCTTTTTATAGATGTACTCGTATGTCATGAATAAATAATTCAAGCGATAACTGTCTTAGACAAATAATCTTCTTAATGTAAGTAACATTAAGAAGACTATTTGTCTATATGCAAAATAATGTAATCAGTAAATCGCATGTTCCTCGGTTATGTTGGAATGTTAACTTAAAAATGTTTTGCGGACGAAACTGTCATGAAAAAGTACGAACACCAAAACATACTTCTAATCATAAATCGAATGTTATTCTAGATTCTAATATAAATATTAGTTAAAGGATTACTCTTTTGCGACAAATGTCGTTTACTTCCAGTTCCGACGAGCTAGCCGATTAAAAGTGAAAAAACTATAATAGTCTTCTCTGTGGTTTAAGCTGGCAATCTTCCAAAGTTTGTTCTAGACAACTCGTTAAAAGGAAGCAA
Source organism: Euphydryas editha (assembly GCA_036937285.1). Lineage (NCBI taxonomy): Eukaryota > Metazoa > Arthropoda > Insecta > Lepidoptera > Nymphalidae > Euphydryas > Euphydryas editha. Next base: position 24,332,891 of record JAUPFZ010000004.1, on the reverse strand, counting down.
ACTTTTATTGGTCGAAATTTTATGAGAAATGCGATGTTGTATGTTTAGCCTTTGTAGCCCTATATAGCTTTATGACTTGCTTTATGATATTAACGACTCTGGGGTAAAGTTTAAGACTACTTTAAATTACTTCATTTTTTATTCTTTATTTAGTACTTATCTCGTATATCTTAAAAATCTCTCATAACATTATAGAAGTAGTTTTATTTGTATGTATATCGCGACTTTTGTCCTCATACATGTCCTCTACCTCATCCTCTCCATGTGCCGAGGTCGGTGCCTATAATACCTGTATGAACTCCAACGAGTACCTCTCAGACACATTATGCATAAAGTACGCCTGCCTACCTCTGCACACTTCCGTTAGTTTCAATATTACTAGTGGGGGACCCGCAGACCATAAACTCGACTTCTCCTTGAGATTGTTGGTCGCCCTCCCGATAGTAGAACAGGTTACTGGGTTTTAGTGTTATAGTGTCCTTCCACTCGTTTCAGACTTCATATAAATCCAATATATCCTATTGTAACCTCTCTATTTCTTCTTTTAGCTTACCAATCTTTTAATCAGAGAACAAGATTACAATATTGTGTGTTACCAGGGGGGGTGTCTTCGTGGGTAGTAGCGGAATTTCTGCCGAAATTTGTTTTGAATATGAAGATTAATAATTAGTTATTATTTTTATTAAATGCTCATTAAGGCACAGTTTCATTGTTATGAGATGTAAACTAAACAGATGTAACTATATGACGTGCCTACAGTTACCACTCGTGCTCAAGGTCGCCGTTCCACGCGACCTCTTTCAAACAATCAGTAACTTTAATTGTTAACATTTAGTACTTACTTTGGTTCCATACGAATTATAAATGTTAACTTGCAGGTGGAACTGTCATTGTTTTCATTCAATTAACTCGTATCGTCTTAACACAATTAACTTGAGCTTTATAAAATTTAATTAAAGCAACGGCCTCGCCATTGTCTTGTTCATTGTACATTTCAAGGTTAATTTCTAAACGAATGTTAAACATTATTGAAACTTAATTTATCTATTAAATTATAAAAATATTTTGGATAAGGTTATACAATAGTACTATTCCACTGATACTTAGGGCTTTTAACATTCCATTCGGTTGCTCGACGAAACATTCAAAAGTATAATTAATAATTTTCTTATCTTCTATCATGGCTCACTAACGGATTAAATTAGCCTAACGTCAACTTTTAACGTAGCTTGCTACATTCTGCGTTTTGAAGGAGCTTTAAAATACAATCTTTTATCCCTTTAACTCTTATATTTTCATAGGATTTAACCTCGAGTAACCCACCACTGAGTCCAGCTGATAATTTTATATACATATTATAAGATGTTACTAATTACATCTTCATAAAGACAAAAATGTGACAAGAAAAAAATATATCAACAGCTGACTTTATGATAAGAGACGAAATTATTAATGTAATATTATTACGACACAAACGTTAAAAATAAGACGATGGAGGGTTAACGTAAATAATAATTTATGAAATTATATCATTAACCTTATCAAGTATAATATAATTTTAAAAAGTCTTCGACGCCTGTTGGTATAATTTTAATAAACAACTTTGTATTATAACTAGTCTTAGCAATTATAAAAGTGGCAACTTAAATAGTTTTCGTTATTCTTACACCCGGAAAAGCATTATCTAACACATTTACTGTGGGTTAGATATCAAGAAAAATAATACAGGTGAGTATTGATTGTAATAGAGAACCGCGCCCCAGACTTATTTATCTTACGAAGAAATAATATTATGTTTCATTAAATCTCACGGACTACTACTCGTATGTACCACCGATTACTTGTGAGACAACGATTAGAGTCACTACATTAATCACCTAAATCTTCGCCGGACCATCCATTACACTGGAAACAGATGGATTAGGAAACCATTCGTTTTCAGGTATATCAGAGTAAGAGATACTGCGTCACTCTTCTGTCTCTAAGCAACCCATACGAAGTCGCCGATGCTCGAAAAAAACCAATGATCGGCCAATGCTAGGCCGAGCATGGGTACTCTATCATCGCCCTATGGCTGGTACACCGTTGGTCACCGATCGATGCCCTTACTAACGACATACGATCATCAGTCTATCCTCGGCCGATGATGTGATGAATTTACTTCTGAGCATGTACTCTAAATATCACATCAGCTGTTTCTTAACCTAAAATTTTTTATAATTAATATAAAATTTCATTTCTTGCTTTTATTATAAATAAAAATTTTACTACTTTTTTTCTTATTATTAAGAATTTTCATTATTTTTTTGTAACTATTAATTCAAAATTGAATTATTTTTTTTTAATTATAAATTTAAAATTTCATTTCACTCTAAAGTTATCTATTTGTATTCAATAGCAACTAATTAGTTAGTTACATTTTGTATGAGTATAGTTTTAATATAAATTTCTTTATAATTATAAATATAATTTTTTTTCTTTATTATTATAAATTATAATTATAACTTTAATTTTATTTTTGCACATTTGGTGAGCAACCGGCCACTACTTTTGCCCGATCCTTACTGGCTATCCTCGGCCGATCCTCACTGACTATCGGCCGATTCTTGGTTATTATCCTCGACCGATGCTCGGTTACCAGGCTTGGGACGATGTTAACATCCGATACCCAGCCAGCTTTGGCCCAATGAAAAATCTGTTTCTCGGTCGATGCTCGAGGATCAGCTGCCTATCTTGGCCCAATGATCGACCGATCCTCATTCTTCGTATGGGAAGGTCAAATCCGCTGTAAAAATCGAAGAAGGAAGAAACAGAGTCTTCGCGAAAATTTGTTTCAATTTAATATTTAACAACACGTATTTGATTAAAAGTTAAGCGTAACGTTAAGTTTGAGCTGAAAATATCGAAAACACATGCGTCTTTTATGAGGATATCGTTTAGTTTTTAATTTTGTATATTATAAATTATTACAGTTTCTACAACGCTTCCAAATATATAGTGACAGACGACGGATGGACGAAGTCTGAGCTTCATTCCACTGTTTCTGTTGGCGTTGTTTGGCTTCAAAACCTTAAAAATGATAGAAAACCAACGCAACAAGTTGCTCTACAATGGATAGATAAATAAACATATCTTCATATATTTCCCAATGAGATAACGATTTTTCAGACTCTTTTATCATATCGAGCAAGGCACATATGCACTCGGAGGGGACTTGTCGCTCCCGAGCGTCATCACCGCGATGCTCGGCGACGACGAGTCTTGGAAGGCGATGGTCTCCTTCTGCGAGACAGTAATATCCCAGAAGGAGGCCGACGAGCGGATGACAGAGGAGGCCGCCGACGTGGCCTCCATCCGCGGGCGACGAATGGGGGTGCGTAGGAGGCGCTACTTAATGCGCCTCCAGTAACGCCCTTGTGCCCGTGTCGGGCCGGGATGGGAACCCGGTCCTGCTAGACACGGCGTCGTCGGGACTGTTCAGAGGTTAGCCGGACAGTCCCCATGGAGAAGTCTGGCCTTTTCACCGAGGCCAGCCTGTCGCTGGAGGGATCTTGTTGCCTGCAAATCCGGGACCCTCCAATTAAAGCGGCGGAAGGCTCCCGCAGGGGTTTAGTACGGTATTGCACTCCCAAAGTGCCGAGTCCGACATAGGGACTGCCGACCCGGGCGTCTTGGATATCATCCGTAAATGGATTCCCTTGCGTAAAAAAAAAGGCACATATGCACAAACACGACTAGCACAAACATATGAAATTAATTAAATAAAATACATGTCGGATACTCGTACCTGTCCTGGCTTTTAAAAGGCTGCTGTTGGCTGCATTTACTAATTACCAGTAATGTATATTTTACCATTCATTTCGGATTAAATTCGACTGATAACCGCTGAATAAATGAATTGTGTAGTACTACGGGAGCGTACATTCGACCGACACTGCTCATTTCAACAAATTACACGCGGATACGAAATAACGAACAATACAAAAGAGAAACGAGTAATAAAGAGTTTTTTATGTACATTAGCCCCAAAGAGATGGGACAAAATAAATTGTTGAGTGTAACTGTAATCGTAAGTATAGTATTTTAGAAGTTTATATATATTTGAATTAAGAAGACTTGTGTGAAACTTAAATTGCGTAAACACTGAATCTAAGAGAAGTAAAGGTTAAGTTATAATTTTCAAGCACTGGTATTCGAAAGCTCAATTCAATTTTAGAAATTTTGACAACGAATCAGTCTCTAAAATACTTTCTCGAAGGAGCAAACACTGATTACAGTGAGACATGCACTGTGCGATTAGTGGTGGACAGTGTGAGTTACAACAGGAGAGTTCTCTTAAGATATTTTAATTTTTAAAATTGTTCGTGAAGATATTTCTTAATCGCTACATAATTTTTCTTGTTTCAGAAGTTCAATATTGTATAAAGTGGTGGTTTCTCAATGATTAGGTTCATCATGATTGACACAAAAGACAATTTCCTGTAGCATCGCTTTTTCAAAGCAACTCTATTTCAGGTGACGTGAGTTAACGTGACAACTTATTTCTGCTTATGATATAATAACTATTTGATATTTTCGTATCGCATCTCATCGCTTCGTATAGTATAGTCACAATTGTCACAAATATAGGACGATGAGTAGTATATAGTACAAATAGTATGTTCTTTAATTAGTGGAGCTCATTCATTATGATAGTGGAGTGTCACTGAGGGCGGACTAAGAGTATAATTTGTCTGTCTCCTAGACAAATAACTTACTCAAATTTATCTTCTACCTTCTAATTCCTCCTAAAACCATAGTTTAGTGTAAAGGAATATGACTCGTAGAGAACTTGAAATTTGATTAATAATTTAAAATATTGTTAAACTGTAAAGTTTTAAATAAACACGATAAAATCCAATATAGACTTTTAATTAAATGATTAAAATTCGCGTAAATAGAGAGAATAAGAGAACAGTATAATAATTCGTTATTAAGATTTTTTTTTATTAATATTTTCTACCAAGACTTCATTTTGATCGTACTGCTATACCACAATTTTAACAAATTATATATTCATAATTTTTTGTAAATGTGATGATATTGCATTCTGATAGTGATAGTCACGCTGCTGGAAGGATTTATTTAAATATTAAGTCAGCGTTTACCTTATTTCTAGAATTAATATTATAGTAAATATTATGTATATAAAATTATATAAATGTATAAATGACTCATTGTATTTCTTCTATGTGCAACATGCATAATATTTTGAAAACATTTGCTAAATACAGAAATTACAAATCGGGTACCGTGTGATAAAGACTGTACAAATTAAAAAGTCCTTAAAGATTAATATTGCAAAATTCTAGATTAAGTTAAGCGGACGAAGAATACTAAACAACAAAGACAAATTAATATTAAATAGTAATTGAGTTAAACAACTCGTATTACAGACTTTTCTCCTAAAACAGGCGCTGACCTGCAAAACTTTAACTCGACAAATTATAATTTAATTATAACATAAACGAACACAAAGTAATCCACCGTCTCTCTTAAGTTATGCCATTATGGAGGGCCGTTCACATAACTCGGGCTTAATATTGGTAATATTTCGATGTGATGAAGGGCTTAGGGACATAGCCTATAAAACACATCTCGACGCCATTGCTAACGTCGTAAACATATGCTCGTAATGTACTGCGTAAACAAAACTATTTCGACTTAGACTCCGCATTATGAAACTGATAGCGAGACAACCGCACGAGGATCATGTCTCGCAGCGATACTCTCGAGCCCTTATCAATTTGTTCCGAAAGTTTTTGGAATAGTTTGATAAGGGCTTGACGGTATAGTTGAACTACGAAATAGTTAGTAAAAAAATTAAAGGTTCGCTTCAATAATATAATACGGAGAATAATTATTTAATTTTTACCACTTAAAACATTTCGTTTTAGTTCCATTAACACTGATGGTCCCGTGTTCGATTCCCGTCAGGAACAGATATTTGTATTCGTACAAAAACCTGTTTTTTATCTATACGTTTGTCTTTATTGTTTTCCACCATGTCGAATGATCTGACAACGATTATTATTCTTGGTCCGGGAATGATGCGCCAATAGTCGAATTAAGAGCCTCCTGCTTTTCTCTTTAAAACAAATTTCAAGTTTATAAACAAACTTCATTGTAAAGGTTGAGTGTTGTTAAATGCAAATAAATAGATATATCTCTTCCACTTCTTGGAGACCGTTACATGCAAACATTGAATCACTTTCTAAAATCCAGAACAGTCATCCTCCATCACGTTACATCATCAACCATCGTACTGAGAAAACGTATATTTTACAAATGCTTTTAAATAAGTATTGAATATAATCTATATAAACTCTTCACTTAAGATCGTCTTATATTTTAATCGCATCGCATCGCATCGCATCAGATTATCGCAGTCCATTGCTGGACATAGGCCTCCCCAAGCCTGCGCCAAATATCTCGGTTTTCTGTAATTCTCATCCAGCCTCCGCCAGCGACCTTGCGTAAGTCGTGTCGTTCCAGCGGGCCGGAGGACGCCATACACTGCGTTTGCCGATATGCGGTCTCCACTCCAGTACACGTCTGTTCCAGCGGCCATCAGTCCTGCGACATGCGTGACCAGCCAACTGCCACTTCAACTTGTTTATTCTACGGGCTATGTCGGTTACTTTGGTTTTCTCGCGGATAATCTCATTTTTTATTTTATTATTGAGAGACTCCAAGCATAGTCCGTCCCATGACACTTTGAGTAACTTTAAATTTGTGTACTAATCCGTCGTCAGTGTCCACATCTCGGCGCCATATGTCAACACAGGTAGGACGCACTGATCGAAGACTTTTGTCTTTAGGCATTGCGGTATCTTCGAATTCACCCCAACTGAATTCTTCTATCGGCTTCCTTCTCGAAGTTGTTTCGGCTAAGTTGGATTGTATGGCCTAGTTAGGTATAATCCTGTACAACTTCGAGAAGGGTACCATCGACAGATATCTGTCTCGGCATGAAATGTTTACTGAACATTACTTTCGTCTTGTCTAAATTCATACCGAGACCGACCAGTCGGGAGGACTCATTCAGGTCGCCCAGCATTCGACCTAGCTCTTCCAATGTCACCGCAAAGATGACGATATCGTCGGCGAAACGAAGGTGTGAGATGTATTCGCCATTGACATTTATTCCTCTTCAACTCCAGTCCAAAGTCTTAAAGACATCCTTCATCGCGTTGGTAAGCAGTTTCGGTGACATTATTGCCGGCGTTGAGGCGACTACTCGCATCACTACAGCAGAATGGTTTTAGGTTTATGTTTCATTCAATAGCGGTAAATATATCATGTTCATGAAGAGACAAATCATTTTATTTAACGACTAGCTGTGCCCGCGGTTTCACCCGCGTTAATTTGAGGGGAAAAACGTACTTAAATATTTTTAAATAATTACTCTAAGAGTAGGTAGGTTAGTCGAGTGGTCGCAAGCGTTACTGCCGACCAAGGAGTTTCAGGTTTGATTCCTGAGTCATTCAAAGTATTATTGAGTTTTTTTCTCAGTAAAAGAGTGATGTTATATTTATTTTAAAAGTGGAACTAGAGTTAAAAAATGTCTCAAGAAGATAAATAATAAAGGACACAACGGAAGCTCTCAAAAAAGATTATATTTTCCCGTTTTTGTAATATTTCTTATTATTGCTCAGTCCCTATTGGTCGTAACGTGATGTTATATATATAATATAATATTATATATATAATGCCTTCCTCGGTAAATGGGCTATCCAACACAAAAAGAATTTTTCAATTCGAAACAGTTGAGATTAGCGCCTTAAAACAAACAAACAAACCAACAAACTCTTCAGCTTTATAATATTAGTAGACAAAAGAACAATATTCGTTACAGTTCCAACACTCTCGCTCTACTGCTCGACTCGAGCTTGTTCAACAAACCTGGAGGATGATCAAATATTCTTTAATTAAGACATCTTCGTCTTAAGATAAAGGTTATATAAAAAGTAAATTTATTTTATTTTGAATGGTTATTTTTCTTCCATAAATAGTTTCATTAAATTCTTAGTTCAGTACTTTCTAAACATGAATCACTTTCAATAACAAGTTATTGCATACGCACTAATGCATGTACAAATATTCAATGATCAAATCAGTGGACTCTGATATTCACATATCACATTGAATAGTCACTAATTCTGTGTGGTCCGATTCCCACATTGATAAAAAGTGAATAGTCATTAAAAATAATTAGTGAAATGCCACTGATTTATGTTTAGAGAGTATGATAATTTAAGATTCGTGTATTTGTATCATGAGAGTAATTTCAGTAATTTAATTAAAGTTAGGAACCTCTAATTATTTTTAAATTACTTTGTTTAAATATCAATTAAGAAAGAAGCTCTTAATCGTTTTAAATTTTTTCCTCAGGCTGTTACGTGGCTTGTTATAATTCTTTCATTAGTATTAAATCTGTTTTTAACAATTAAGTTCGTTAACGATGGCTACACTGATGTAGTTCTCCCGACTCTCCTCCATGAAGCAGATACTGTGTATGTATTTTTAATCAATATTCCCTAGATATAGCAGCGTAATAAAAACTTTTGTGTATGTATATAACTTTATATTCCACTAGCTGCACGAGCGACTTCAGACGGACAGACAAAAATAAAAATATAATATATTTAATACAGTTTTTTGATTCTATCTATGTACTTTAAAAGTCGTATGAATAAGTGACATTCAAACGTGTAATTGAAAATAATATAGGTAAATACTTTAGATTTTCTGCACTTTTTTTTTGACGTGATAACGTCTAGTAAATTGATGAAGGGGTGCCCGTTCGAAGAAGATGACGTCATCATTGTCACAATTAGTGAGCGAGAGCGCGGAACAAGCGGTAGAGACACGTAGAGAGGTACGATCGGCTCGGCCTAAGCGTTCGGCTCACGATCGGCGGTCGGCCTAACTTACGACGCGTCCGAGTAGAAATGACAGCGGCAAATGGCGGGAAACTGTTTTGTCAATATTGAAGTAATGTCAAATAGTAAAAAGTTGATAATATAATGTAATGTAATAATATAAGTTAATATAAGTAAATAAATGTAAGTTAATAATATAAAAGTTAATAATAAAAGTAAATAAAATCATGAAATGGTTACCATAGTTTATTACAACAACAATTGCAGCAAAAAAGGTAACTAATTCTTGCATTTTAAGAATTCGATTAGCGATATAATCTCATATATTTGTTCTTTGATTATAAAATAAGTAGCATCGGTGGGCGAGTGCAGTAATATTAGGTTATATTACAATTTTGACTAAAAAGTTATTAGGACTCATTTAATTACGATCGTATAAAAAGTAAACTGTTTTTATTTAGTATATTTTTACAATTTTCATAAGTGGTTAATGATAATCTAATTTGTTTTGCTAACTTTAAGTTATTAAACTTAGCTTCTTTATTATTATTTCTTGTATTACATATCAAAGTATTTAACTTTATTTCGCTTTTATATTAAATACAATTAATTACCTGTAGCTTATATATATATTATACAAAATAATGATAATTCAGTGATAATAATTAAATTCCATTTATGTTTTCTTACGACGTTATCACGTAAAAATTATCGTCCGTAAACCGACTTTACAGACAACCAATTTTTTTAAATAAAGTATTGAAAGTGACATTATCATAGCTGTAATAAACTACTGTTATTAAAACATAATGATTCAGAAGATTATTTTAGAAGTTTAAAATACATAAATTCTTTACTACCTTAGTACTTTTTGTAAATTAGTTCCAGTTTTTATGTTCTTTATCCTTCGTAGGACACAATGAACGACCGTAGAGCGGAGGTTAACCGAAAAGTCGAAAGTATACTTCCTAGTAAGTTTTAATGAAGGGACAATCCGACCTCTTGAACTTTGAATCCCTTTCTGAGTCAGAACAGTAAACTCCGACTTCACTTAGGTGTTTTGAAAGATACATACTTTAGGTAAAACATCTTTTCTACACGTCTGCTATTCATTTTAATACGAGTAGTAGAGGAATTACACATTGGAACTTATTTTGACGTTTTCATTTTAAAATATTTTGAAATGAGATCTTTAAAAGTTTAAATGTTATGAGATTTATGATCTTTATGAAAATTCGACAACTTTACACTAGATTTCAACTATCTAGAGAGTGAGAGACACGTGGACGAGTGATAAAACCGACAGTCAGGGACATCGTTACGAGTGATCGTCGAACCTACCATCTAACTACCATCATATTGGTATTTGGTGACTAGACGTCTCCTTTGTTACAAAAACAATATTCAGTAATGTTGTTTAGATATATTTGCAGTTTATATTATAATATTGAAACCAATATCGTTACCGGTATTGAGTGACGTAGAATATTAATGAAAAAAATAATTCCAAGATTAGATATTTGAAACTCCAATGAAAAACGTAAGTTTTGGTTCTGAGAGTGAAAACAAAAGCGCGGTTTTAGTCGCCTTACGATACATTAAGTGGAAGTATCGACGTGAGCGGGCAATGACTTGCGACGAGAAGGTAATGAAATATATTTGCCGAATCTCTGCCGTCCGCGGAGCTTCAGGTAGCGTCGCGTCACACATGTGCGAGGTATCAGAACTATGTTAGCATAAATACTTTTATAGCTATTCTATCACCAGTTGACCAAACTGAGAATGCCAACTTATGCCTCAGAAATATGTTTAATAGGCTACTTTTTATTTTGGTAAATATATACTGTCAGTAATTAATCACAACAAATGTAATTGAAGTCGACAAAAATTCTATATTATGGAGTGCGGTGCTTGGACAATTTGAATTATGGGAATAAAATCTATTGCAAAAATATTCTTTACTTTTAGCTTTACAAAAAAATCCATAACGAGATAATATATTTAATCTTAATATCCCAGCCAAAAATATATTTTTTTTATGTTAAAAGTAAAATAAATTTTACGAGATTAAGATTGGATACAGGTTTCATGTATACTTTTCTAATTTTTATATAAAAAATAGGTAAATCAAAATATAAATTTCATGGAGATAAAGTTTACTTTCACAGCATGTCAATTGATGGAGTTGGTCAGACGATAATTTCAATGTCCTGATTCTGGTTGCGGATCTTTTTGATATCCGACTTAACATCGTTTACGGTGACTCAAATCAGATTGTTCTTTAGACTGAAATTCTAAGGATTCAGTAAGTGTGTACAGTTCCTTTTTGAATATGTTATGCTCTTGGGTTAATTTTATAATAATAATGCGAAATAAAAACAATAAGCCGGAAAATTGTGGCATTGTCGCTGCTGCTTGTGAAAAATGTATTGAACAGTTTAAAAGTTACATAAACAAATATTGCACCCGTGCGAAAAGTAAATAATCACATCTGTTAATAAGGAGAATCGTGTGGTGACATTACACTAGGGGTGTGCGATAATTATCGATAATTCGTAACTACTCGATAATTTTTCATTCGATAATTATCGATAAGTGTTATTCGATAATTTTGATTCCATAATTATCGATAATTTATCATTCGATAATTATCGATAAGTTATCATTCGATAATTATCGATAATTTTGTGCGATCCGATAATTATCGATAATTTTGTGTGATCCGATAATTATCGATAATAGTGTGTGATCCGATAATTATCGATAATTTTGTGTCATTCGATAATTATCGAGAATTGTTTTGGATCTGATAAGTATTGATAATTGTGATTCGATAATTATGGTACGGCGGATGACCTTTTTTTTTAGGTATTCGGATAGGGTATCGAGGGTTATGTCGATAGTGGACGGCGGATGACCTTTTTTTTTATTAGGTATTCGGATAGGGTATCGAGGGTTATGTCGATAGTGGACGGCGGATACACCAACTAATTAAGCAAAGCGATACATTAACATAAATAAAGCTGGAGTCACACTTGAAGAGGTCGTTTCAAGCACAAGTTTTGATATATTCGTACATATTTAAAAATAGTTGTAATTTAGTTAATCGCCTGAAGCGCGTGAGTTCCGGAGCGCTCTTTATGCGAGCAGTTCGTTCAGAGATTATTCTGTACAATCTCGCAAGAATTTGATGCTGTGGACTGAGTTTACGCTACGACTATGCAGTTTGTTCTTAATAAATTAAATAAACGTAATTAATAATTGATAAGTAATTTTTGCTTTTTTAACACATGGACAAACCGTGAAAAACCCTTATTTATAATTCTTTAAGTAGGAAATGTAAAAAAAAAACATATTGAATCGAAAAAAAATATTTTTAATAAACTAATCCTTTTCATATTATGTGCGTGGTTGGTAACAACAAGAACAAACAGTCGGTCGTCGCAGTTCGAGCGGTTCGCCCGCGCGGTCACTGACAGCGGCCCTTATTAACACTCGGTAGGATTTATTGGGAGCCTCGAGATCTTGTGTCGACTGTTGGACGGGCGTTGCACCGTTATTTCGAAATTGAGACATTTGTTTCAATTTGTACCTTTCTGATTGAACACAAAGTCAGATTTGTTTTTGAAGATAGGCTATTATTACTCGTTTCTTTCTTTATTATTAGTTAAATAATATATAGATGAGGTAGTCATTTTCCTCTTGTTTTTATACGACTATGGTGACAATCAACCGTATGGTTCGCCTGATGGTAACCTGTTACAGTGGCCTGTGGACGTATGATACACCAGGAGCCTCATGAGCGCGTTACGGACCCCTTAGAAACCTTGAACCTTCTATTTCACATTATTTATATTTAATTTTACTATTCTATGTTAATGGGTTAACGATAATTAGTAATTTTGATGTGATTAAATTTATTACAACCTTTTATTAAACTTCAAAACCTTCGGCGCGCCGTAAGTATTTGTTCTTTAATTCATTTAAAGAATGTACCTACATTATCTCCTAAAGCAGGTAAAATTTAAATAATATTAAACGTTAATTTTAGTAAAGTGTGATTTGTAAAATTTGGAATTTCGATTTTTATTTAAATAATGTAATATTGTTGAAATATTTAACGGAAATGTCTTTCGAAGTAAAAAATATATTACTAACAGGCATTTTAGAAATGCCTGTTAGTAATATATTTTTTTTAATTTATATGCTAAAATAACGTTTCAAAACCTGCATTTTTAATTACGAATTCCAACATATCCGTCATTCGACAGTGACGCAGCGTAGTGTAAGCATTTTTTAAAATTTGTTTTAAGATAAATAAGAACTTCGGTGACTTAACTTAAAAATACAGCAGTTTGATAAATTTCAGTTCCTCTACGTTTATTTTAATGTATTATATTGTTCATTCTTTGCTCATTGTACGATAAACTCAACACGAGAGCGCAAGCTGTGAGTGGTTTTCCGGTAGAGTTTGAAACTCTGTCGCGAGTCGAGTTCTGTTTAATAGTATATTTTACTCACAATCGTATTGGTTTAAATACTTTATGTTATTTATCTTTATAACCTGCTTTTAACTTTTATGTATTTTCAAAAGTGTTTTCAAAACAAGTTTATGAAATAAATGTGACTGTTATATATTATAATTACATGATACTGATATGAATACATGACGTGGTAAGTAGTCGTATAATTATTATAAAATAATATTATTTATAGCCGTTGGATGAAGGCTGCTTCGAACCGGTCACTCAGGAGGTCGATGGGGGAGGCCTTCAGGAGTGGACATCCAATGGCTGATATAATGATGATGATGAATATTAATTAACATATCTATATAATAGTTATTTGGAGGATGTGAGGAACAGGGTGTTAACCCGGCGAGAGTGTGGCCGGGTATGTCATACCCACCGTGTTCATTATTTGCGTGTAATTTTTTTTTTGTGATCTTCAAGCTTGTTGTATCTTTGAGTGGCTGGAGTTACAGGGTTGCGGGAGGGAATAGTGGCGTGATCGCAGTGTCGAGTTAGCCTGCGCTCGACTTGCATGCTTGTAAACTGCGATCGGGTATGTGATACCCTGCCATATAGTTTGTGTATATATTTCGTAACAAAATTTAACATTTCTTTTTCCCATATTTTAACAAATTTCCTTTGTTTAAATGTAAATTTTTATAGAAAATGGACGTTGATAATGCTGAAAACCGACTTCGGTTCATGCTAGAAGAAGTTCTTAAAAATAATTCCGATGAGTCGAGCTCTGACGAAGAATCTGACTATTGTTTTGAACATAATCTTCAATCTGATACTGAGCAAGAGGTTTTCGATCACGATGTAGCTAAGACGACTGCAAATAGTGCTGATTCTGATGATTCGGAAGACAATATCACGCTGTCGAGAATACGTCGTCGTCCAACACTTGAAGTCCATGCACCACATTACAAGTCAAAGGATGGCCAAAAATGGTATAAATGTCCTCTACGAACGAATATACGTACGAGATAACGAACCGATTTCATCCGTAATTTAGGCTTAGCTTTAGTTCACGAACAGACCAAAAGACCAAAAAAATATTTCGGTATACATATATGTCAGAGAATCTCTTCTCAGATCAACGAACCACTTTCATCTGCTCAAAATGTTCCTGATCGTTATATTAGATGTAGAGATTGCCCAAGCAAAAAGGATTGGAAGACAAAATACTCATGTGCAAGCTGTGGAAAGGCTATATGTTTGGAGGATGCAATTTTTTTTTGCAAGAACTGGACAGATTTGAACTCCAGTTCCTAAGATGTTCCTAAGATTTTTAGTATTTTTTAGTATTTTATTTTTAGTTTATAATGTTACTTATTTCATATTCTATCATATTCTTAAGTTTTTTATTCATAAAACTTGTTTTCTTTAGTTCTTTGTAGTTAGTTTTTGAGAGACTGAAAATTTTCGTTGAAAAGTAATAGTGACTTGTTTCTAGTTAAGTAAATAAAATAAAAAAAATATAAAATGGCTCAAGTTTTATTTCCAGTACGTTATAATACAGTATTAATATAATAAAAAATAAAAAATGTAATTTATTTTCAGAAACAAGTTTTACAGTCAATTTCGTAAACGGGTATGTCATACCCTGCCACATACTCCTTGTTACATTTTTTCACCACATTCTCGCTGGGTTAAGTGCCTCATCCACCATCGAAGAGGGAGGATCCTCCGACCAGACGGGAGTTGCGTCTGGTGGGCTTCTGTGCCACTTAACGTTTGTTGTCGGGTTCTTGTATTTATACTCAATCGCTCGGATAGCTTCGAAAGCGCGAAGTTGGATGCGTCAGTTCATATGTGGCGAGATAGATGTCGCTACATCACTCCCCCTCCGAGACCGCAGGTCGATAGCAGGTTGAATCGTCCATACATCTTGTGATGCTTGCCAGGCTATTGGAATGATCCAGTGAGTTGGAACCAGATGCCGCATAGTGCACGGTGAGTTGGAACTGTCTGCGGTGATGCCCCAGTGAGTCGGGGTGGTGCAGTGCTACGTAGTGGCTGGCTGCTGTGCCGACCAGGAGAGAAGTGCGTCTCTGCTTGCTGACCGGCCGAAGTGCAGTGTGCTGTGCCAAGGTTGCTGAGAAGGTTGTGGGTGATGACCATGAATGCGCGTCCACTGCATGCTTGTGGTCGCAGTGGATGCTGGCTGGCTATACAACTCGCTGCTCGAAAGCTTGAGGAAGCGATGATGAAGTTACGATGACGTAGCTTTGCGAAGGTTGCGCTGACGTTCATGCTTGGGGTCACCAGTTTGGAGGAGTCTGAGGAACAAGGTGTGAATGTCCTCATTCAACATTGAAAAGGGAGGATCCTCCGACCAGACGGATGTGTGTCTGATAGCATGTGGCGAGATAGATGTCGCTACAGTTGTAATAATACAGTTACGTATATTTGTAAATTTGTTGATATTAAGTAAACTATGCGGTGTAGTGTCTCAGAGCAGCACGGGGTCGGGGAGCAGTCACCTCTAACTCGATACAAGAGCCACCACCTTCCGAACACAAACACTACTAGTGGATATACAAACAAAGGTCGTATATCGAGTAAGCACGAACACTGATTCGATTACCAAATTATTTAAAAATATAAGCGTATGTATGGAAAGTATGTATGAATGTCTGTTTTCCGCGGCTAACATATGTTTCAGTGATAAATACTGCAAATGCAGTTAAAATCAGTAATTAGTACGGTTATACACCATCAATTATCTTCTTTTCGTTTCGTAGAAATATTAAAAATTAGGGTATGATGTGGCTGACATATCCATGAAAATAAAAGCCCCTAAATAATCAAGAATAAAAAATCCTCATATTCGCCTATTCATGTAACATTTCTCACAGGACCAATATCATGAAGTTGGTTTGTGTAGTGAGATAAAATAGATCATTAAATATCATTTATTATTTTTTTATTTTTTTATCGACCCAATAGTAATTCCGTAGTTTTTGTAAAAAAATGCGAACAACCACTCTCTCGTAATACCCATTACTTCACATATTATTTGAAAGCAATGAACATTATGTCGGATTTTGCAAATATACTAAGATTTTAGTTTTATTCCTTTTAAGTGATTCATAATTTTGTCAATACGTCGACATAAACAGTGTTTATAATGAGATTATAATATGGAAAATTGAAAATACTTTCTGAAATATACGAAAATAAATAAACGTATCCGGATCCGTAGAAATCCTCTGAGAGTTTAATACTACGTGACTGTCAGAATTATAACAGCCATTTATGAAACACGTTCACTTTTTTATTCTACCGATTATATTTCAGGATACTAGTCAACGCTATATTTTGGAATTTTGATCTTAAATATTCTTATCTCACTTTTTATTTACTGCTATTTATTTGTCTTAGTTTTTAATACAATTTTGATTGGTTTATGTATTGTATTTTTATTGTTTAACATTTTTGTGCTATTTTAACACTAAAACTACCAGAACGGTCAAATGACCGCTTTTGAAATTTTAATTAAAATTGTTATATTCTAGGTTTAAATTTTTCTTGAACTTATGCACCACTTTTTATATAGTACATATATAGCTACTTACGATTGCGCGATTGCGAGAAATTCGTGTTCTTGGTGTCGAATTTCAATAATAATTGAGGCTTAGCTAGTAGCTCGGCAGCGCGCAGATACTTTAATTGAAGTATGCATCCGACATAAAAAAAAGGCTCACGTTCAACGGAGCAAGTGACATGAAAATCCTGTTTTGGGGGTTTAGAAATACAACTCAAACATAAACACCCAGACCACGATAAACATATGTATGGCCTATACAAACATTGAACTCACGACCGGTAGCGCAACAGCCAATAACTTTGACCATTGCGCGAACCCGTCGTTAAATTAATAATGATGATAGAGACTATAGATATGTCAATATCGTGAGAGAAAGCTAAGGAAATGTACAAACTCGCTGAGGGCGCGCTATAATTAATATTTTAAAGATTAAATCGTTGGATTTACGGCGCTATATTGTATCTTCATTTTTATTTTCTTTTACATCCCTCGCGGTTATTAAAGTAATGTGTTTGTAAAATTTAATATTGTGCAGAAGTTTTATATATTATTGCTACATACACAAACTCTTTTATAATTTAAATTTTTATGAAAAAATTGGTTGTCTGTAAAGTCGGTTAACGGACAATAATTTAACTTGATTGACAAAACTTGATTTGAGTCCTCACGAGCTATCGTACTTTTTATCCCGATATTCAAATCCTGAAGCAAATTTTTAATGTTCTAAATCTGTCTTTGAAATCATCATCATTATCTCGTACTCGGCAGTAAAAAAAAAGATCGTAAAAACCTTCATTTTTCGTAAGAAATTCTGAAACATGTACCTACGCTCACCTATAAACACAAATTAAGCTCTGAATCTCGTCTTCCATAGGAAAATAGTCTTGTGCCTAGCATTTGTGACGACATATCGATTAAACAAACGTGCGATATAATGAATGCTATATAACTTATATCTGAGAGCTCTGTGTGGTTATCCGTTGTTAAAATAACGACGAATATGGAATATAATATCAGTACGTGTTTGAATAGTCGTCGATGGAGATTAATTAACGTCGTCTACAAACAGGACCGTGATCCCGGAGCGCCTCGGGCAACCACCAATATTATTTACAAGCACTACGTTTGACGAAATTATTGCATTTGAAATAATAAGAAAAATAAAACTATTGTGAGGGATATATATTGGTCGATTTATGAATAAATTATAATAAAGCGTAACAAATTACCAATTAAGGAAGTTAAAAAACATCTTTACATCCGTCATACCTCAGTGGCTGAAGTCAAAAGTCTTCGACCAATGATTTAAGACTTATTTCGTGGTTTGAAGACATATTATTATGTTTAAAACAGGAGGTCCTGTCGTGACCACGATCCATGCAACTGGGTCGAAATATTGACACAAAATCACTTGTGTTATATCGTGGTATGTACCCGTTTTAAACATAATAATATGTCTTCGACCAATGTGTGTTACCAGTGATGTCATATAGATCTGAGACGTGGTCTATGACTATAGGTCTTTTAAACAAGCTCCAAGTTGGACAGCGTGCAATGGAGAGGGCTATGCTTGGTATTTCTCTGCGAGATCGAATCAGAAATGATGAGATCCGCAGACGAATAAAGATTGCTGACATAGCCCAATGGATTTACAAGCTGAAGTGGCAGTGGGCAGGCCACATATCTCGTAGAACTGACGGCCGATGAAGCAGAAAGGTTCTCGAGTAAAGACCTAACGCCAAGCGCAGCATCGGACGGCCGTCTACGAGATGGATAGACGACTTGAGGGAAGTCGCCGGAAGCTGCTGGATGGAGGCTGCTTTGAACTGGTTGCTCTGGAGGTCGATGGGGGAGGCCTACGTTCAGCAGTGGACATTCAATGACTGATATGATGATAATGAGTTCAATACTGAACTGTTGTAAATATAATCATAAGATGAAGAAAATCACAAATTATTATTTATTTATTTATTCAGTAAAACAATTTTTACAATGTGTTTGTTATAAAGGTAAAAATAAAAATAAATAACATAACAATGATGGTGTAAATATAAACTCATACCAAGTTTACCGTATAACCAGGGTTGGCATTGTTTTAAACAATTGTTTAAAACAAGTGTTTTAAACAGTGTTTAAAACACTTAGAAAAACGTATAGGTGTTTAAAACATGTTTTGAAACAATTTGTTTTAAACGTGTTTTAAACACTCATAAAAAACACTAATGGTTTTTATCTTTTTTTACGTGTAGTGACTAATAGAATGCATCCAAATGTTTTGGTAGATGTTATCTATAAAGCTGCCAACTCTCATTTTTCTATTACTGGCCTTACATTCCGAAAACACAGAAATAAGGGGTGGCTCGTGTATATGGACGGATGAGATTTGAGTGTGTGCGACGTGCGTGTGCGTGTGGGTTAGCAAGTAGAGGTGTCAGGTGATTGTTTGTTAGACGTTTCTTTTTGGAATTACGTTAGAAATTGTTTTTGACTAGGATATTGTATATAGCTTACTAAGGTTGTATGATAAACAATTATGCATGGTGTGAATAGATATAAATATTTTATTGACAAGTATAATACCTATAAGTAGAAGGATTATCATTTTGATAATATCTTAAAAACTTTTTTAGGGTTCGGTACCCAATTGGCAAAAACCCTTATGGATTCGTCATATCTGTTTGTCTGTCGGTCTGTCCGTAAGTCACAGCTACTTTTTTCCGAAACTATAAGAACTATACTGTTGAAACTTGGTAAGTAGATTTATTCTGTGAACCGCATTAAGATTTTCACAAAAAAAAACAATACATTTTGGGGGTTCCCCATACTTAGAACTGAAACTCAAATTTTTTTTTTCATCAAACCCATATGTGTTGGGTATCTATGGATAGGTCTTCAAAAATGATATTGAGGTTTCTATCATTTTTTTTCTAAACTGAATAGTTTGCGCGAGAAACACTTCCAAAGCGGTAAAATGTGTTTTCTTATGTACACTATAATTTATTAAAATTTATTTTTTATTAGTTTGATTTTTTTATAAAAGTATGTTTTTTTAGTTCTTATTAATTAATTTAAAACAATGTTTTAAATATGTTTAAAACGTGTTTTAAACAGCTGCATAAAAAACAAAATATTTTTTTGTTTAAAACATGTTTTTTTTAATATTTTGTTTTAAACATGATGTTTTGTTCTTTTTAGAGAAAACTGTTTTTTTTTCCAACCCTGCGTATAACATGGTCAAGTCGACAACACAAAAATAAATTGAACATAAATAAATAAATTAAATAATGAGTCCTGCACAAAGTAGGTAGAAACATAAATTTACATTCATGTAATATATACTGTTGTACAAATATTTATCAAAAGTGGATAAGTTAAAAATATTTCCTTTATTCTGAGGCCAGTTTACATGTTCCTATGTCTAAAATATGTCTATATAACTCATTCAGACTTTAAAATATTTCTTAGCTTATATATCGAAAACTGGGTGACTGTCTTACCAAAATCTTAAATTTATTATTGTTTCCAATCACACTCAGCGCACAAAAGTGTAATAAGTTAATACAATAAAAAATTATGCGTACGTAGCGCGTCTCGTGAATCGAATGATTGTGAGCGAGGTCGGAGCTGACAAGCTGCGCTCATTAATATGTATTAGGTGATTCTCGAGTTTGTGTCGATACTGTTGATGTATTTTTGATTTTAATAAACTAAATGTATTTATTAGTTTAATAGAAATAGTTTTGAACGAAAGCCTAAGAAAATAGAAAGTGTGGACACACAATTATTACAAACACTTGAAATACGGGCACATATTACAACGTGCGAGAGAAATGTGTAATTTTTACAATGCTTAAAAAATTTTTTTTTATTCGGACAATGACATCAAAAAAGTGATTATTTATTTATTTATTTTTCTTAAATTGTATTTAAAATTGTTTTGAAAAATGTATGTAAAAATGTAAGTGTATGTACAAGTATGTATAAATACTTACTAGTTGAAAAGTTAATTTAGTCCAATTTTATATCTTTGTAATATAAAAATAATATTCACTCTGAGCTGAAAATAACTTAAAATTTGATAACTATTAAGCTACAGCTTATATTAATATTGTTTTGTCGTCTCTCTCATGTGTAAACACAATTAACTGTTGACACGTGTCAGACATAATTCTATTACAGTCTACAACCGGTGTTAATAGACACGTATTTACGAACACTCGCGCTGACAGGTTCAACAGACTTACCGAATATCTGACAGATTGTAACTACAGATCGCGATATACCGACATATATTCAGACTAGCATCTTTATCTTTTTTAGACTTGAAAGAAAATATAAATTTAATAAGAAATAAAAGTTTAATTTCAATATTTCTGTATTTTAAATTTAAAAGTCCTGTACTACAAATTTCGAACACTTCAGAATTTAAAATTTCATAGAGTTAGATATCTAAATTTTATAAAAAATAGTTAATAAGCAGAATTTTCGGAAAACATTATTTCAAAATAAATATTGAAACATATAATTTCAGGAAGGATCGCAATCTTGAAAGCTGATTCAATTAGCAATGAGTAACTGTAGCTCATATCAAACAGGAAACGACTGAAATATTAAACTCCGTCAATTCACAATATCTTCGTGGTCTTGATAATAAGAATGTAAATGTGTAGTCGCCTTAACGCCTTAACGCCAGGTTCGATTTCTACTTGGGGCAGATATTTGTATTTGTACCAATATGTTTCTGGTCTGGGTGTGAGTCCTTGTAGGTCTCCCCACCGTATCTCGGAGAGCACATGAAGCCGTCGATCCCGGTTATTATAAAAGACATCTGATAGCGACCGTTACCCATGCTAGGGAAATTATCTGCAAGAGAGAGGCCTCTTGCTGGCCTCTTCTCTGCTGAGAAGAGGCCTTTGCACAGCACCGGTTTGTTTACAAGCTGATTGACTTCAGTGCAGTTCATATTAATTGTTTATTTCTATCCCCGGTCCCTATTCCTATCCCTAAAGCGCAGGTGATTCCTTCAATGATGGAAAAAGTTTGATATTTAACACGTTACGCTACCGGTGCGTACTTAAGGCCAGTATATTCGAGCGTTGTAGGTATTTAGCGCTACCTCCCTCCCCGCGCGACTAGTTACGCGAAGTCTCCGATCAAATGAACTCTCGATGACCCCGCGCGCGGCGATGGCGCACGGAAATAATTAAATATATAATTTTACAGTAACTTACTAGGTTTTTTTTTTTTTTACTTTAGGTTATTTCATAATTCAGTTTTGTTTTAGATCCTGAAGGCACAGTATAAAATGCAACATAAATATTTAATACCTAAGAGAAGTAGATAAAAACCATTATTTAATTTTTTATGGGTTTATAGCTAAAAAAAAATTTACTATTAATATTTTAATTTATATTAATTATCAGTATTTTTTTTGTTGTTAATTAATACACTTTACAACATTTAATACCTAAGAGAAGTAGATTTAAACTTTATTTCTTCTCTTAGGTATTAAATGTTTATGTTCCACCTATTACTGCCACCAGGGCCCTGCGCTGGGGCTCCCAAGCGGCGCATTCCTCCAGGGTGTGACGCGCCGAGTCGATTGGCGCGCTACACTCGTGGCAAAATCAGGGGTGGCTTCTCGCCTAGCGATTTGGTGCAGGTACTTACCGAAGCAACCGTGCCCGGTAAGCACCGGCGACAGCCGAAACGTAAGGACCCTATGCCGCCTGTTGACCCAGCGACGAAGGTGAGGACGTCGCTCTGTCCATTGCCTGTCTCAATTCGTTGTCGGCACCTCGCAGGTTAGTCCCATTGTCGGACCAGATTTGAGCAGGTTGTCCTCGTCGAGCTTTCATTCTTCTTAAATTCATTATCACTGAGTCTGTGCTCAGTGACGTCGCTATCTCTAGGTGGATCGTTCTTACAGTGAGGCACGTGAATACTGCCACGTAACGTTTCTGTTGGCTGCGTCCCACGGTGACTGTTAATGGTCTGAAGTAGTCCACCCCTGTGAATGTGAAGGGTCGCTGATGGTGAGCTAGGCGACACGCAGGTAGGTCTCCTGTTCTCGGGTGTGGCGGGATCGCTGCCCTAATCCGGCAGTGTAGACACTGTGGAAAGAGCGTTCTTGTGACGGGCCGCAGGCGTAGTATCCAGTAGTGCTGTCGACATTCGTTCACAGTCGTCTCGACTCCCGTGTGATGCCTCGTTCTATGCATCGCTATGATCCACAACTTCACTGTGTGATGATTTCTATCTAGTATCATCGGGTTTTTAGATGGCGTTGATAGTTGCTCCGCGGCGTTAATACGACTACGGACTCGGAGGGCTCTCTCTGCACACTCGATGCTCAGCTGCTTGAGGCGACTGTTTCGGGTAAACGACTTCCCGTCTTTAATGCTTTCTACTTCATTTGGGAAAGATTCTTCTTGGACTGTTCTCATGAATAGGTCTTCAGCTTTCCTGATAAGTTCCGCGGAGACCGGACGAACCTCCAAAGTTTCTTCGAGCTCTACTCTTATTTTCTGGTGTGTTTTCAGCTTCTTGTTCGTCCTTTTCCAGTCTGGGTCTTTTCACGCGCTTTTCTTAGTCCTTTTATAGTTGACTCGTTGTGTATTGGCTCGACAGAGTTCTATAAACTGTAGCACTCGAGCCGTCGTGTAGCGGAGTCTGTTCCAGCTGGAGTACCGTGTGCAGTCTGGTAACCCTTCTTTGAGTCGCGGCTGTTTACGATCGGTGACGTGATGAGTTTTTTCTTCGCCTGTAGGTTCGGTTGACGACGACAAGGCGGACGTTTCCGTGGGCCAGGTGGACTCCGGATGATAAGGAAATTCAGGACCTGTGTACTATCTGTGACCACTGCTGAATCCCGCTGGTAAGTCCCGCGCCGCGTCGTCGGCTACGTTTAGCCTGGTTGGGACCCATCGCCATTCGCTGACCGTCGAAGAATCTTCAATTGCCGCTAGCTGCTAGCTAGCCGCTGTTAGGTGAAAATACTAATATAACTTATTGAAATTTTGGATATGCTAATATATCGGTGTAAGATATCGATGACAATCATTATATTCTAGCTAAAAATAGATTGAGTGTTCATTAAACTTACGAGTACTTATCTGATCGCTTTTCTAAGCTTACGTAGTTCACGTCTAGATATTTTCTTTTTATTTCTAGTTTTATTCCCCATTTTATATCTACACTACACTGCTATACAGTAAAAACACTTCCAACGTTGTTAGAGTACTAACTAAACTAATCTAATAAAATAATCAATAATAATCTATACTAATAGATAAAACTGAAGAGTTTGTTTGTTTGAACGCGCTAATCTCATGAACCACTGGTTCAAATTTAAAAATTCTTTTTGCGTTGGATAGTCCATTTACTGAGGAAGAATTTAAGCTATATAACATCACGCTACGACTAATAGGGGCTGAGTAATAATAAGAAATGTTACAAAAACGGGAAAAAATAATCTTTTTTGAGAGCTTCCGTTGCGTCCTTTATTATTTCTCTTCTCAAGACATTTTTTAATTATAGTTCCACTTTTAAAGTAAATATAACATCACTCTTTTACTGTAAATTTTCGAAAAAAAAACTCAGTAATATGTTGAACGACCCAAGAATCAAACCTGAGACCCCTTGCTCGGCAGTAACGCTTGGTACCACTGGACCAACGAGGCGAAAATATTTAAGTACGTTTTTCCCTCAAATTAACGCGGGTGAAACCGCGGGGCACAGTTAGTACTAAATAAAATTATCCAATCTATTTCTCAAACCACACTATCCATTCTCTGAGGATAGAGAGGTTCACTGGCGCTCGAATTCCTAAGAGACAAGACCGGACCCTATACATCGGTTTTCACACAAGAGGAAAAGAAGACGTTGATAGACAAGGGATACGGCACCGGACAGGGATCGAGCGTCATGACTATCCACGAGGCACAGTGACAGACACGCGAGGCAGTCATCATCGTCCAGACAAAGACTAGGAGGCTGCGGATTCATGACAGTGTTCCGCATGCTGTGGTCGCGGTGACCAGGCACACAAAGACCTGTGTCTACTACACCGACGACGGTGGTGATGCAATCGGTCGTTTTGTCGGCCTCGGTGGAGGCCACAACAAAGGAAATACTCGAGCACACCCTCAAGATGGCTATACATAAAAGAGACACCGCCGTCATTGAGGATGTGCTCGAACAGCTTCCCTCGGGGGATGGCTGCGGCAGAGTCTCCAATAAATAATACAAAAATAAAGAGCCCAAATGTAAATGTAGACAAGCCGTAAAAATGTGGTGGCTGGTATGTATGTACTAACAAGCAATGAAATATTAGATTATATTAGATCAAGGAATAAACGCATGTAGGTACATAGAAAATAAGAAACATGATGTAAATAGATGTAAGAAAAAAAAAGACAAAATAAAATTATATATATATATATATATATATATATATATATATATATATATATATATAATATATATGTGTGTGTGTATATGTATATTATATGTATGTGTGTATATTTATATATGTAAATTATATTTGTAAATAAAGATTATGTTTATTAAAAATGATTATATGTATGTAAATATGATTATATGTATTAAAAAAAATTATAATAATAATAAATAAATAATGGTCAGTATACGGACTCGCGTCATAGAGATCCTGACAATAAGTCTAGCTAATGTAAGTCTAAAATAGTACGCATGAAACTATATTAACAATCTTATACATTTAATTTAAAAAAGGCACGGGCAAATATAAGCCCGTGGATATTTTTGTTATAAAAAAAAAATCCAATCTTTAGAGGGGGGGGGGGAGGGGACGCCGCCAGACAGCAGAGATACAGGTCCTACTTCGATGACGCCTCGCAGGCAACTAAAGCGAGGCGCGCGGGCCGTTTTCTTATATAATTTAAATATTTAATATTTAAAAAAAATAGAAACATTTATTTAAAAAAGTAACCGTTAAATGTTCTACTAAAAGTTATTACCTATTTTTACATGTGAATATTGTAACTTAAAATCTGATATTCTTCGAATAAAACTCGAAAAATAATCAAAAACATCCTTTCTTTATGTTTTTTTTTATCGAGTCAAGTTACAATTATCGTGTTTTGAACCGTTGAATAATCAAGAACGTTTGTTAAACTATAACATATATTTTTAACGGATCAAAAAAATGAATATTACTATGTTTAAAACTCTATCAAAAACAGGTGATTTGGGATATACTGGCCTTAACTGTTATATAATTATGTTGTTAATTAAAAGTAAGACTTAAAAGTTAAAGCTAAATTTCTTCGAGAGAGATGCTGTATTAGTTACTCCTCTTCTTTTATTATTATTTGCCATAAGACTGTTTTTAATTTTTACTCTGTCATTTTGATAAGGTAGATAGACTACTACTCAACTACTTGACTAGACAATCATTACTATTCACAATAGTAATGATTTATTGAGTAATATTTATTTATGTTTTAAGTACTGATATGTGTACCCCTCACTAGTGTGTTGTTTATAGGCTGATACAGTACAGTACTCATATCTATAATTAATTCACTGATCATATAATACAAAATGAGAATATAATTCCTTTAGAAATAGGATTTATATAGGTTCCGACATTGTTTGCTCCGTTTGTAATGTCTATCCAGTGAATATACTGCGTTAGGTCCAGCGAACGAAAGTGTGTTTTGGCCTCCAACACAAGAATACTTCACTATATTATATATTCAGTTAGGTCTCTCCCTACTCCCAAGGGAGTTGCTGGTATCCTACTGGGCACGTCCCCCGGGTGGTGGATAGGGGAAGCCACTCGAACGCCTCGCGAATGGTCGGGGTCTTCGGACCCCCGTGGACTAAAACCAGCAGCGGTGGACGCGAAAGCGCAGGAGGGAGATAACTCCCTCTCCCCCTCCATTCGGTGGCGCGAAAGCGCAGTGGTTGGGCGCGAAGGCGCACAAGCCACTGGGTCCCTAGACCGGCTGATATGCGGGCCCAGCTCAGGGGTTTCGCCGTCTGGGGTAACTAGGGTCCAGTGGTGGGCGGGGCGCGAAAGCGCGGAGAGAGTGTTGGCACAGGAGGTGCGGCCGGTGGGGGAGTGGCGCCGAGAGGGCGTGGAGATTTCGGTGGTGGAGCCGCTCCTGGTACTTCTCTGAATTAGCAGAGTGGAGCAGTCGAGCGGCTCCAATCACATGCGGAGGGGCCTCCGGGCCAAGCGTCGGGGCGTCACGGTTGTGTGCGCGAGCGATCCCGTGGCGCCCCACAACGGCGCATACGGTCGATGGGTTTTAGTGGGTATTCTGGCTTCGCAGCCAGCGAGTCCCACATACCCGTCGCCTTTGGGCGGCGGAATGTGTAAATGTATTTCCCATCGTTAAAAAAAGAAAGGTCTCTCCCTACTAGTCTAGTCAACAAGTGCCATTTTGGTCAACTTTTTCAGCAGTCTCCGAAAATTATGATTGAGGTGTCATTCGATTCGGAATAGCACCTATATCATTTTTGAAAAAAAAAAAAATTCTGCTAGCAAAAATTGCAAAAGTTATTAACAAATAACTAAAAGAAGGGGTTTAGTTTTTTGCAAATATCTCAAAAACTAACTAAGATTTTTCATATTTAAAAAAAAGATTCAAAAAGAGGAGGAAATTTCCTAGAAAAATGTCTCGACTACCGAAACTGTAGGATCAATATATAAGCGGTTACCCTCCGTTTTTTTTTGAAGTGATAACTTCAAAAGAAAAAAAAAAAAAAAAAAAAAAATGAACTACTTAATTGTGGCCGACATTAAATCAATTAAAGAAAGTAATTTAATATGTATTTTAATTTTATTATTCGTAATCATTGGTGAATTTAATATCTAAAAATTACAAAATAGCTTGTTTGATAGTTTAATTGTCACAGTTAGGTCATACAGATATTAGTCGTGGTATTTTTTTATGTTATTTGGATATGCAAACTGGCAGACGTTCCATCTGATGGTAAGTGGTCGACGTCGCCCATGAACATAAACCAGTTTACCCGGAACTAGCCCAGGCAACCCATTTATGTTTTGCGTATCCAGAGACACAAAGTGTTAAAGTCTCGGTGCCAGTAATTACACTGCCTATCTTGCTCTTCTCACCGAAACACAGCAAAGCTGTTTTACGGGAGAAATAAGCAAGATGGTGGTACCCATTCAGCCGGGAGCGCGGCTCAGCACATCCCTCCGGTATCCTACCGGTATGGGCATGTGTTGTGTGTTGTACGTTGTGCGTTGTGCGTTGCGCGTTGCGCGTTGCGCGTTGCGCGTTGCGCGTTGCGCGTTGCGCGTTGCGCGTTGCGCGTTGTGCGTTGTGCGTTGTGCGTTGTGTGCTGTGTATGGTGTTTGGTGTGTGTGTGTGTGTTACTATATTGGGAGCCGTTATGTGTGAGCGTTTATTATTTATGTATTATTTATTTTTAATCAAAACAAAAAAAAAAATTAAATTTCAGAGATAGCCGAACTGCAATAAAATTTTATTTCCCGTTTGCACTTTGGAGGGGTGCCAATAACGTTTAATTGTTTAAATAACACAAATTAATTATTTTATTATACCCCCTTAAAAGTAAAATTTTTAAAACTTTTTTTGTAATATACATGGGTGTATACTGTAAATATAGGTGTATACGTTGTAAAAGATAAAAGATATACTTGTTACAATTCATATGTTTAGTTTTAGTGACTTAAAAGCTGATGTTGAATCCTACAACCAGTAAGTCCGTCAGGATACTATTTTATACGTAAGAAAAATGTTTTACACGTGTCAGTTACTTCTTGTGATATATATAAATATCTCCTTTATTTGTTTACTTCACACCTAAAGCACTTCTCTAAGAAGCTGTTAGCGGTGTAAGCATCCTTGCTTACGTTTCACACTTACCTTGAACAGATTTCAGACACGCTGAGGAAAAGCTTAGTCTTATTTACGAGTACTGTGATAACGGTACTAATATTGTGGAGGAGAATAGCGTGTGGCATTACTTTTGTTACGTAATAATGAATCCATACAAAAACACGTTGGCGCTGAAGAGATAAAGTTGTTTTTTTACCAGCTAATTCACCTAGTTTTGAAATTCTTTAAACGCTTGAGTAGGTATAAAGTTTGATTAATGTGAACATATAGCCCCTTTGTGCCTGTACGTGCCCTCTGAGCAGTCGACTGGTCGTTGTGTTTGAAAAGAGTGATAATTTCATCGTATTCTTTTACACCAAATTTGACGTATCAAGTTTAATGTTATTGTGTCTAGTATCAAATCCATTGTGTGCACACTCTCACAGATCGCAATCAACCGAGCTTGCCACAATTATAATGTCCTACGATTACATCGCGTAATGTGAACGCAATGCTATAATTATAGTATAGCTTTATGATTTTTAATGCTGTAATATATAGCAGAATAGTATAGCGTAGTCTAATATGAACTTTATAGACTTCTACGCGTGTTCGCGTCGCTTGTCGCTCGCAGCGCTGTGTCAGGCGACAGTTTCTCGCGGAGCGGGCGCGCGGCGACCGCTCACTGCCGCCGGCGACACCGCGCTTACTTCGTCGAACGAACTGCGCGAACTTTTATTTTAAGGCCAGTATATTCGAGCGTTGTAGGTATTTAGCGCTACCTCCCTCCCCGCGCGACTAGTTACGCGAAGTCTCCGATCAAATGAACTCTCGATGACCCCGCGCGCGGCGACGGCGCACGGAAATAATTAAATATATAATTTTACAGTAACTTACTAGGTTTTTTTTTTTTTTTACTTTAGGTTATTTCATAATTCAGTTTTGTTTTCGATCCTGAAGGCACAGTATAAAATGCAACATAAACATTTAATACCTAAGAGAAGTAGATAAAAACCATTATTTAATTTTTTATGGGTTTATAGCTAAAAAAAAATTTACTATTAATATTTTAATTTATATTAATTATCAGTAATTTTTTTTTTTGTTAATTAATACACTTTACAACATTTAATACCTAAGAGAAGTAGATTTAAACTTTATTTCTTCTCTTAGGTATTAAATGTTTATGTTCCACCTATTACTGCCACCAGGGCCCTGCGCTGGGGCTCCCAAGCGGCGCATTCCTCCAGGGTGTGACGCGCCGAGTCGATTGGCGCGCTACACTCGTGGTAAAATCAGGGGTGGCTTCTCGCCTAGCGATTTGGTGCAGGTACTTACCGAAGCAACCGTGCCCGGTAAGCACCGGCGACAGCCGAAACGTAAGGACCCTATGCCGCCTGTTGACCCAGCGACGAAGGTGAGGACGTCGCTCTGTCCATTGCCTGTCTCAATTCGTTGTCGGCACCTCGCAGGTTAGTCCCATTGTCGGACCAGATTTGAGCAGGTTGTCCTCGTCGAGCTTTCATTCTTCTTAAATTCATTATCACTGAGTCTGTGCTCAGTGACGTCGCTATCTCTAGGTGGATCGTTCTTACAGTGAGGCACGTGAATACTGCCACGTAACGTTTCTGTTGGCTGCGTCCCACGGTGACTGTTAATGGTCTGAAGTAGTCCACCCCTGTGTATGTGAAGGGTCGCTGATGGTGAGCTAGGCGACACGCAGGTAGGTCTCCTGTTCTCGGGTGTGGCGGGATCGCTGCCCTAATCCGGCAGTGTAGACACTGTGGAAAGAGCGTTCTTGTGCCGGGCCGCAGGCGTAGTATCCAGTAGTGCTGTCGACATTCGTTCACAGTCGCCTCGACTCCCGTGTGATGCCTCGTTCTATGCATCGCTATGATCCACAACTTCACTGTGTGATGATTTCTATCTAGTATCATCGGGTTTTTAGATGGCGTTGATAGTTGCTCCGCGGCGTTAATACGACTACGGACTCGGAGGGCTCTCTCTGCACACTCGATGCTCAGCTGCTTGAGGCGACTGTTTCGGGTAAACGACTTCCCGTCTTTAATGCTTTCTACTTCATTTGGGAAAAATTCTTCTTGGACTGTTCTCATGAATAGGTCTTCAGCTTTCCTGATAAGTTCCGCGGAGACCGGACGAACCTCCAAAGTTTCTTCGAGCTCTACTCTTATTTTCTGGCGTGTTTTCAGCTTCTTGTTCGTCCTTTTCCAGTCTGGGTCTTTTAACGCGCTTTTCTTAGTCCTTTTATAGTTGACTCGTTGTGTATTGGCTCGACAGAGTTCTATAAACTGTAGCACTCGAGCCGTCGTGTAGCGGAGTCTGTTCCAGCTGGAGTACCGTGTGCAGTCTGGTAACCCTTCTTTGAGTCGCGGCTGTTTACGATCGGTGACGTGATGAGTTTTTTCTTCGCCTGTAGGTTCGGTTGACGACGACAAGGCGGACGTTTCCGTGGGCCAGGTGGACTCCGGATGATAAGGAAATTCAGGACCTGTGTACTATCTGTGACCACTGCTGAATCCCGCTGGTACGTCCCGCGCCGCGTCGTCGGCTACGTTTAGCCTGGTTGGGACCCATCGCCATTCGCTGACCGTCGAAGAATCTTCAATTGCCGCTAGCTGCTAGCTAGCCGCTGTTAGGTGAAAATACTAATATAACTTATTGAAATTTTGGATATACTAATATATCGGTCTAAGATATCGATGACAATCATTATATTCTAGCTAAAAATAGATTGAGTGTTCATTAAACTTACGAGTACTTATCTGATCGCTTTTCTAAGCTTACGTAGTTCACGTCTAGATATTTTCTTTTTATTTCTAGTTTTATTCCCCATTTTATATCTACACTACACTGCTATACAGTAAAAACACTTCCAACGTTGTTAGAGTACTAACTAAACTAATCTAATAAAATAATCAATAATAATCTATACTAATAGAATAGCTAATCTATACTACTAGTAAAACTGAAGAGTTTGTTTGTTTGAACGCGCTAATCTCATGAACCACTGGTTCAAATTTAAAAATTCTTTTTGCGTTGGATAGTCCATTTACTGAGGAAGAATTTAAGCTATATAACATCACGCTACGACTAACAGGGGCTGAGTAATAATAAGAAATGTTACAAAAACGGGAAAAAATAATCTTTTTTGAGAGCTTCCGTTGCGTCCTTTATTATTTCTCTTCTCAAGACATTTTTTAATTATAGTTCCACTTTTAAAGTAAATATAACATCACTCTTTTACTGTAAATTTTCGAAAAAAAAAACTCAGTAATATGTTGAACGACCCAAGAATCAAACCTGAGACCCCTTGCTCGGCAGTAACGCTTGGTACCACTGGACCAACGAGGCGAAAATATTTAAGTACGTTTTTCCCTCAAATTAACGCGGGTGAAACCGCGGGGCACAGTTAGTACTAAATAAAATTATCCAATCTATTTCTCAAACCACACTATTCATTCTCTGAGGATAGAGAGGTTCACTGGCGCTCGAATTCCTAAGAGACAAGACCGGACCCTATACATCGGTTTTCACACAAGAGGAAAAGAAGACGTTGATAGACAAGGGATACGGCACCGGACAGGGATCGAGCGTCATGACTATCCACGAGGCACAGGGACAGACACGCGAGGCAGTCATCATCGTCCAGACAAAGACTAGGAGGCTGCGGATTCATGACAGTGTTCCGCATGCTGTGGTTGCGGTGACCAGGCACACAAAGACCTGTGTCTACTACACCGACGACGGTGGTGATGCAATCGGTCGTTTTGTCGGCCTCGGTGGAGGCCACAACAAAGGAAATACTCGAGCACACCCTCAAGATGGCTATACATAAAAGAGACACCGCCGTCATTGAGGATGTGCTCGAACAGCTTCCCTCGGGGGATGGCTGCGGCAGAGTCTCCAATAAATAATACAAAAATAAAGAGCCCAAATGTAAATGTAGACAAGCCGTAAAAATGTGGTGGCTGGTATGTATGTACTAACAAGCAATGAAATATTAGATTATATTAGATCAAGGAATAAACGCATGTACATAGAAAATAAGAAACATGATGTAAATAGATGTAAGAAAAAAAAAGACAAAATAAAATTATATATATATATATATTATATAATATACCGCCATAGTATATGTGTGTGTGTGTATATATGTATATGTATATATATGTATGTGTGTATATTTGTATATGTAAATTATATTTGTAAATAAAGATTATGTTTATTAAAAATGATTATATGTATGTAAATATGATTATATGTATTAAAAAAAATTATAATAATAATAAATAAATAATGGTCAGTATACGGACTCGCGTCATAGAGATCCTGACAATAAGTCTAGCTAATGTAAGTCTAAAATAGTACGCATGAAACTATATTAACAATCTTATACATTTAATTAAAAAAAGGCACGGGCAAATATAAGCCCGTGGATATTTTTGTTATAAAAAAAAATCCAATCTTTAGAGGGGGGGGGGGGACGCCGCCAGACAGCAGAGATACAGGTCCTACTTCGATGACGCCTCGTAGGCAACTAAAGCGAGGCGCGCGGGCCGTTTTCTTATATAATTTAAATATTTAATATTTAAAAAAAATAGAAACATTTATTTAAAAAAGTAACCGTTAAATGTTCTACTAAAAGTTATTACCTATTTTTACATGTGAATATTGTAACTTAAAGTCTGATATTCTTCGAATACAACTCGAAAAATAATCAAAAACATCCTTTCTTTATGTTTTTTTTTTATCGAGTCAAGTTACAATTATCGTGTTTTGAACCGTTGAATAATCAAGAACGTTTGTTAAACTATAACATATATTTTTAACGGATCAAAAAAATGAATATTACTATGTTTAAAACTCTATCAAAAACAGGTGATTTGGGATATACTGGCCTTAAGTTTCCCCGCTGCGGGTTTGAAACTTGTGATACTGTGTTTTTTGCGGTGTAACTTTAAGTAAAGCTTTTTTTTCGTGAATTAAATAAGTTTCTTTACTAACTTTTTTCGAGTTTTCAATCAGTTGAGTGTACTATTAGTTTGAAAACTACTTATTTTCGACTGTTAGAATTTTACCCGGCAATATTTTGAAGGTAAGCACTAGCATTGTTTATACGAGAACAAATGATATCAACCTTGTTATCAATAATCTGAATTAAGTGTTTGCGATACAAACAGCGAGCGAAAAAAGAATGGAACGTTCTTGTTTTTCGTAAAAACATCAATAAACGAAATAACAATGACCATCGGTTGAGTTCTATTACATATAATATGATTATTATATTCATATATCATGATCATAAAATATTAAAAGTGATTTCAAAGACTTAATTAATTAAAAACTAATTGATCAATAAACTTTACTAATATTATACTACCTTTAATTAAAAGCAGTTTATTTATTAAAATTAAAATTTTAAGTTAATTAAGTTGTTCAGTTGTTAAGTTGAAATATTTAAGCACATCGTTACGTAAACTCCAGCTTCTATTGTTGTTAGGGGCTCTTAAAATATTACAGGTAAGCATTACTAGTAATGTGATAGTGGTAGTTTTCAAAATGTTACATACGACTCAAACCTGTCGAGACCATGTCGCGAACTTTATTATAAGTTTCCGGAGTGAAGAGTTGGAGATAGAAGACAGACACATATAGTTCGTCCTCAATAAATAGTTATAACGAAATGTTCTCCTCATAAGTTCATAAAGATTGGAACTGTCGTCGCCATGTTTGGAGAAAATCAGGAATGGAGGTAAGACTCAACTTTTGCTGTATATTTTATATAAGAAGATTCGGCTGTTTAGAAAACTTTTATACGGACGAGCTCTTCAGTCAAAATCCCATACACGTGGTATTGGATGTATCACATACTTTAAACTGAAATATTATATTTCTTTATGATTTTGGACAATATTTAAATTCAGAAACAACAATAAAATTATATTTATCGTTCATTGTACTTATATATTATAAATGTGTATTATATATTATATTGTTACTAATATTATAAATGTGAATGTAAGTTTGTTTGTTACGCTTCAATCATCATGAAACTTTGTACACATAATATTTTATTTAAAAAACGAACGATTTACGAAAGATTTTAAACAAGAACAAGAAAAAAATTATTTGTCAAAAGTGTAGCTACTTCAACGCCATCCAGCATTCCAGTAATGAAGTTCCATAAACCCACATGAGCGAAGCCGCGAGCAGATGCTAGTATGTAAATAAATAAATACATTTATTAATATTCATCATATTACTATGATCTTTTGAAAAACTAGTTTAATAAAAGTATGTGTCTAATATATAAAAATAAAATAAAAATAAAATAAAGCTTCCCAGTCCACCATGTATTTGCATTCCGCAAATACATATAAAAATATATATAGGGTAAGCAGTATAATGATTGGCCCTTTAAGGAAAACATTGACTTAAAAATTTTATTCCGTCGAATTAAGGGTCAAAAACAAATAACATTTGCTGCCAAGGTGTTGAGTAAGAATCTGAGAATTCGAATAAACCACAATTGTGATAATATTACATCTCTTTATGTACTTTATTAAAAGAAACTTAAAAATTAAGCCAAAAGTACAATCATTGGCCTTAGAGTACAGTGAATGGCATACCAAAAGTTAATGATTGGCATGTCAATCATTATACTTTTGTATATATTTGCACTGTCAATCATTATAAAGTGTTAGTGCCAATCACTAGTTAATTTTTTTGAAATACACGAAAGTGATGTGCAGGAATAGGATTTTTATCTATAAAGGCCTCAGTCAATTATGTAAGTAGGAAGGTACTTGTTCAATAATTTAAAAAAAATAAGTTGAATGTAGTAATAACAAATATATATTACGTAACTCGTAAGTTACTAGGAACGTAATTACTTATTAAAAATTATGGTTTCGTTGAGGCAATCGTGTCATAATTTCTTTAAATAGCCTTAAATATCACCAAATACTGAACACAATGGTAAGGGATACTGGTGGGGATGCGTGGTTAGGCCTAGAGGACCCACCTCGCAAATTGAGGAAAGCGTTATTACTCAGTCATTATCGTCTACAAAACTATTTAGAAAAATACTAAGTTCCTCTTCATTGCGGAATGTGTTTTTTCGATTTGGTATATTGATGGGCTTGGGTAAAATGAATGGTAAAATGAATCCTCTGTATTTACACAGCAGGTTTTATCAACAATATTTATAGGATCAAAAGTAACTTTTGCCTTAAGAACAGACAAATGGAGGTTTTTATTTCACTATCGAATTTAGCATTTTCATAGTAATTATTCCTTTAATATTTTGCTTATTTTATGATTATTAATTATTATTTAGTATCGACACTGGAACATCACTATATAATTTAAGATTGTCTTGTACAAACATTGGTATACTTCTAGTACAATGAATAGCACAGCCAAGAACATAAAAAGTATAATTATATATATTATATGTATATATTCTCGTGTCACGGGGTTCGAACTTGAACTCCTCCTAAACGGCTTGACCGATTCTCATGAAATTTTGTGAGCATATTGAGTAGGTCTGAGAATCGGCCAACATCTATTTTTCATACCCCTAAGTAATAAGGGTTGTTCACCCTTAAAATTTTTTTTTTAATTTTTGGACGAAATTTTTTGTTTTTATTTTTTTATAATGTGGCATTAAAAAATACATACAACCCTAAATTTTTACTTTTTTATCACCAACCCCTATTTTTTTATTACATAAAGATTATTTATATGGCAAAACAACGTTTGCCGGGTCAGCAAGTAGGTATATATATATATTCATATATACCTACACTTGCAGATAAGTTTTGATAAAAACATTCCGCTTAATTATGTTAATTAGTAACATTTGTGAGATTTGGCTTCTAAATAACATTTATTGTTATGTTCACAAAAACATCGTAATCTTTGTCCGTAATAAAAATGTAACTTCGTGATGAAGTATGATGAAACGTTTCTCTAAAGAAACGATATTATAACCCTTTTCGGAAATTGCTAAAAAGGTTGAAACAAAATATTTTTAATCTGTCGAGCCTTTGCTGTCACAGACAAAGATAAATGGTTTTGATTAAACAAGCGCAATGGAAACGAATCACGGTGCGGTCTTTTAACGAATTTAGATGTTTTTACGAATTTAGTAGATTGTTTCTTTATCTAAGTAATTTAAATTCAAATGGTTTAATCTTTTCCTGAAATACTGAATACAAATTGTAATGAAAGCAAACTATAGGAATAAGTAAGTTGTGTTGTTATTATATAGTGTAAATATAAGCACACAACGCAAATAGATTAAGATGTAAAAACTAGAGTTTAGTATAAATAATATTGTAATATTATGTAAAATAAATAGTAAGTTAACATTGTATATCACTTCAATGTAATTTAGTAAAAAAATGTAGTTTATTATAGTAATAGAATTAAGTATTAGAACAAGCACCCCACCCCACCTGTAGATGTGTGTAAGTCTTAATGAAGTAAGAAATAAGAAATTGTTAATAAGTGATTTAGTAAAGAAAAAGTATATGCGAGAACTTGAATGAATTAATAGTAAACACTGCCTCCGATCATGTTGGAGGAATAGTATTTACATATAAAAAAATTAAAAAAAAGTTCGATTCTCGCCCCTAGTCTGGGTGTAATATATATTTACCTATACATTTAATATTTATGCATACATATATTTAAAAAAATGTATGCATGTTTATTTAGCTTTTACTAACACACAAGCTTAAACACAAGTATTTTTTGAAAACACAGACAAAGCAATGCACATTTTATTTTTCATTAATCTAATAACATTGACATGTTTCTAGCGTTTCTAACTCAACTTTTTTGTATGATAGGTACTATTACAAGTCGGTTACTCTACTGAAATAAAAAAAGAACGTGAGCGTGTCAGGACGCCCGACTGAAGTGAAAACTTAAATTAATCTAAATTGAACAATTTAATATTAAAATTAATCATTATTAATTATGTCAATATTATTTATCTATATATTAATACGTGAAGCAAAAACTTTGTACCCCTTTTTACGAAAATTACGCGGACGGAGGAGTATGAAATTTGGCACAGTTAAAGTTTATACGGCGAAGAAATGCAGAATGTTAATATTTTTTATAATAATACTCAAAAAATACATTAAATTAATTAAAAAAGACACTACACACACTACGACACATACACATATGTACATATATACAAAGTTTATTGTCAGTCTGTTCCCAATACGGTCTTAAATACAGGTCTTATAACGAATTTTTTATTGAATTTCGACCACTGGGCGACCACTAGTTTCAATGAATTACATTTAAAAACGGTGATAGTTTTGGGTTATATGCTCACTTTCAACAGTATAATATGTGTGTCAATCTCTATTAAACAATGAGTAGAGAGAGAGGGAAGCGTCTGTTTTTTTTTTCTTCTTTTTTTTGCATATTTTTTATTAATAATAATAAAAAATAGGCTTAGGTTAATTTATTATATTCTTAACGAATTAACCTGCTTGTGTTTTTTGTTTTCCTGGTACATGAACTTTGTTAACGGAATATCTAAAATATCGATATCAATTGTTTATTTTTTTTTTATTACTACGTAATAAATTTATAAAATCCTCTATGGACGCGCGTATATAACTGTATATATCGGATGAAAAAATTACGATCTTCACCCGTTTCATTTCTTTTTAACCATTTAAAAAACAAAAAGATTTTTTCATACCTCCTACACATTTATGTAATCCGTGTACATAAGTTACCTTTATCAGTCCATTTAGACAGACTGGCTCCGCGCTGGCTTACGCGTTACGTAAGGAAGCGGCTTACCCTCCGTTAAATTAGTTATCACTACAATATAAAAATGATACAAGAAAAAGTTTAATAACATGCAACATACACAGGATAGACAGAAGAAAGGCCAACTAGGTACTGGCCTCAACATTGTTTTTAACAGCAAAAAAAAAAATTTACTGCCAAAACACTGTTATTATGGCGGAACCTGTAGTGGATACCACACGAACACTGACAATCATAATTTTATACAAAGAAAAGTAGAAGAAGGCCGTAGCAGATACATGTGTAATTGTAGTAATACAGATAAGTGAAAGAAGTAAATATACATCTAAAAATACTACCCGATTAAATAAATATATAAATAAACTTAATTGTACTGTATCTGTGCTTATGCAAATCTTCTCAAAATAACGCAGCGCTTAATAAATATAATAATCTATCATGAAAAATAATATCTATTGCGCGCCGTTAAATAAAATATGTGATACCAATTTAGCGGAACCGATTAGGATTAAAAAGCTATAAAAATGTATTGATTCGATTATAATATCTGAATACTAATACACTCACAAATGCGGCCGTAATCCATTACTCATTGTTGCGCACGTGGTTAATATTACGTTTTTAATATACAGTTATTATTACTTAACAATCTGTTTCACTATTATAACGTACTGATTGTATTCATACACTAATGGAATTGATGGCAAGCAGCCTTCTTTTATTATCCCATATGTATATTATATGCCTGATTATCACAAAATAAATGACTGTCTCTTAACCTCTGACCGGGACACATTGTTATAGGGAAGCTCGATAGATTAAATTACTGATTTTTTTTTCTCACAGGCTTAACAGTTCTAGATTAGTAAGTAAAAAATCCCTAAAAATCTCTTTACAGCTTAGAACCTTTTCCTATAATTATGGTACTTAAAGTTATTAACACATATCATGGAAGATATACGCACATAGACGATCATCTTACGAACTACACAGAAAAAGCTTCAAAATATTTGTTACACCTTATAATAGTGTGCCAAGGATTCTTTTTTAAATCATTGAATGCAAAAGGTATTTGGAAGGGGCCGGGCAGAGACGAATTATCACCAATGTTTATAAAAAATTGGGGTTATCGATGACAACATCTCGAGTGATGAACAGTTCCCAAGTCATGGAAATCAGTTGAAAGAGAAGACCAGGCTGGCAAGAACTTTAGTATTCTGAATCGAGCGAATAGTAATAGTTGTATAAATTGCAAGGAGTACTGCTGACACCTCTGGGCAGAAGCGTCTAGAGTCAGCTTGGGCCTCTTGATACATACAGTTCAGCGACGAGCTGTGAGAACCGTTAACGATTCCAAACTCATAAGCGAAATGGAATATTTTAGCTTTAGGAGATACTTTGCCTCTTTGTGCATATTTTACCGCTTGTGTAATGGGTTGTGTTCTAAGTAATTGTTTGAAATGATGCCAAGGGCTACATTATATCCTCATAACTTCTATCTTGAAGGGTCACGTTCAATGCGATGTCGGATAAACTTCCTTCCGTAAACTGTGATATGGAATTCTTCAAAAGGGGTGTGTCTGATGCTCCTAATGGCTACGAAAACCACTTATCATAGCAGTACAAAAAAAAAACTGATTATTCGAATCGAATTGAAAGTTAATTTTGACACTTACGTCTTCAATAATCGTTCGACTTAATACTCTCCTGGAGTGTCGAATCGCTGAAGCGACGCTCGGTATCAGTCGAGGTCGAGTGGAGAGTTTACAAAGAATATTAAAACGACGAACTCTTTAATGCGCTTAATTTATTGTAAGAGGAATTCTTTCAAAAACAACTAGTTTGAATGCTCGATAAATGTGTTTATGCAATTTATCTTCGAAAAAAATGTTTGTAAGTCATCATTTTAAAAATTAATTTCTTCGGAATGAATCGGGCTTTAGATTTTGTAAAGTTTCGTAGTCTTATTATAAATCTTAATCACGAATATTTTTCGTTTCGTAGCAGATAAACAAGATGACCGACGATCGAGTTTCTTTGGTTTCTGATTGAAGTTTCATATACTGTATGCTTCATATATTATATATTCAGCTACTGTATCAGCCTGTAAACGTCCTACTGCTGGGAAAAGGCCTCTTCTCCTTGTAGGACTTCTCCTTTAACTCTTCGGTTAGAGTTTAATCCACCACGTTGCTCCATTTCGGGTTGGCAGATAATTTCTCTACCATGAGCAACGATCGTTACTAGGTGTCTATGACTAAAACCGGGACCGACGGCTTTACGTGCTCTCCGGGGCACGATGGAGAGACTCACAAGGACATACACCCAACAAGGATATACCCACAAGGATATACATACAATTTGTTATATATATATTTTTTAATGTATATAACTCTAAGACAATTTCATTTAAATACTTTTAAACATATTTATGTATTTATAAAATGTAAATAAACGAGTCGGTTTCTCACGTTAAAGATTCAAGGCGAAAATCAAATTTATCGGTCTATATATAGGTAGGACAATGAAGTCTTAGTAATTGCGTCCCCTTTGTGTAAAGCCGTAAAAACGATATAAATGACGTACATATTTATTTATAATAAATAAATTACTCTTTATATTTAAGAAATCCTTAACAAAAGGTTAAAAAGAAATAAAAGTACATAAATTTTAGTTTTTTCATTTAATATTTTTCGGATATATTCTGCAACGCACCGGTTATCAAATATGGAAAGTGTTTCAGTCCGTTAGAGTGAAATATTGTAGTGATCCGCAATCAGTGCTCACATTAGCGCCCGCATCGCGTCGTTCATGTAAATTTATATGTCTTTATCGTGTCTGTAATAATACGTGTATTACGTGTATTATACGTGTATAACGGCGTCGTTTCTGTGTATTGAGTAATTTTTGAAATGGCACTTGGCAATAATTAACAGTAATAACATTATTTACTTATTGTTTTTATTATACTGTATATAATATATATATAATAGCATGGTGGATTAAGCTCCAACCCTTCTTCTAGATGGAGAAGAGGTCTTCGCTCAGCAGTGGGTGGTTTACAGGCTGATACAGATACAGATTATAATTAAATATGAAATTATTTAGTTTATAAAAATGTATTGTACATTATTAATTTATTAATAATTAAAATTAAATTAAAATTACATGTTGTAATTAAAATATAAATAAATAATTTGTTAATGTATCGCGTGACATAAACACACGAAAAAACATTAACGTTTCTTCAAAGTCGGTAACGCGGGACTGCGGCGCTGCGAGGAGTAGCCGAGTAGATCACTCGCTGAGATAGCGTCGTACTTCGGGGGATTTAACACGATAGTAATATAAACTCAGCCTCAAAAATATACTTTTAACTGAATCTCTAGAGAGCTAAAAAGGTTTCACTTACTATTCAAATGAATGTTAGAAATAATTAAAACATAGAACCGATTGGATTT
Source organism: Euphydryas editha (assembly GCA_036937285.1). Classification (NCBI taxonomy): domain Eukaryota; kingdom Metazoa; phylum Arthropoda; class Insecta; order Lepidoptera; family Nymphalidae; genus Euphydryas; species Euphydryas editha. Next base: position 24,290,756 of record JAUPFZ010000004.1, on the reverse strand, counting down.
GTGGAGATATAAGCCAAGTGGATGAATTTATCTGTTCTCAAAGGGTAATGATATCAAAATAGTCAGTAACTATTTAGGTATCATCTGCAATGTAGTTCAGCATATACTGCCTGAAATCTGGAGCCTTCTAAAGACATTCTCAAGTTGTGATGCAACAGTACAATTGCGCGACTCAATGAACTATTAGCAACTGCTACAATTGATGCTCTTGTATTGTCTTTGATTTTGATGGTAATAACAGTTGTACGTTATCTGGTTGCTTTTTTGTAAATGAATATGTAATTGTAATAAATATTTATATATTATAAATGTTTTCGTAATTGTTATTCGAGACAACTTATCAAGTATACCAAGTTTATAACACTTATTGGAACAGATATGGTAATTTGTATCTGAAACATACTCGTTCGTTCGAAACGAAAAGCGAATATATTATAAAGTTGTGTTGAACTCATACATTGTTAAAGTTAAAGTTTATCAATACACAACATGTAATTAATATATGTTTGAAGCTGTACATGAGCCGATTGTAAATAACGTTCATTTAATAATTTCCATACTTAGTCTCGTCGTTAATTCATTTGGCTTAATGGCTTTCAATGACGAAAAAAAGCAAGAATTTCCATTTATTAAAAAGTAATTAAGATTCGAATGTAAATATTTCTGTGAATGCGGCGCCGATAGTATATTTTAATTGTAGATATTAAAGCAAAAAAAAAAAGAATAGTTATTGTTAGATCAGCTGCTGGTCACATGATACTGTTTGCTTAGTTAACAAGTATACGTTATAAAATAACGAAACGAAGAGTTTAATTTAGAGCTAATATTATCCTCGACGGACTCGTGAAGTTTAGGGGTTGTAAAAAATCATTGGACGTTGTGTACTATCAACTTAGATATGCATAAACAATGTGTTAATTAAATGCACTTAAATATAAATTGAATAAATTCTAATTGTTTGTTTTGAGTTAACACTAAATCTGCAGACCTAAAAAAAAAAAAAAATCTCGTATTTACGGAGTACACATGTCAGAAGTAAAACTTCTTTGGCAAACTCAACTTAACAAACTTAACAGACGTCAGAGACTAAAGAGTGTACTAAAATGATATCAGCTTTTTTTTTTGTCGCAGGGGAATCCATTTACGGATGATATCCAGGACGCCCGGGTGGCAGTCCTAGACCTATATCGGACTCGGCACTTTGGGAGTGCAATACCGTACTAAACCCCTGCGGGAGCCTTCAGCCGCTTTAATTGGAGGGTCCCGGATCTGCAGGCAACAGGATCGCTCCAGCGACAGGCTTGCCTCGGCGAAAAGGCCAGACTTCTCCTCCATGGGGACTGTTCGGCTCACCTCTGAACAGTCCCAACGACGCCGTGTCTAGCAGGACCGGGTTCCCATCCCGGCCCGACACGGGCACTGGAGGCGCGTTAAGTAGCGCCTCCTACGCACCCCCATTCGTCGCCCGCGAATGGAGGCCACGTCGGCGGCCTCCTCTCTCACCCGCTCGTTGTCCTCCTTCTGGGACAGTACTGTCTCGCAGAAGGAGACCATCGCCTTCCAGGACTCGTCGTTGCCGAGCATCGCGGTGATGATGCTCGGAAGCGACAAGTCCCCTCCGGGGACTGACGTCAGTCCCCGACGCAACGCCTCCCATCTCGGGCACACCTCGAGGGTGTGCTGGGCAGAGTCCACCGCCGCGCCACAATCGTGGCATTCAGTCATTGGCTCCCTTGGGCCGTCCGACATAGGTAGTCACCAAAGCAACCGTGCCCGGTGAGAACTGCGTCAGACGGACAGTGAGGGGCTTGCGTTTTCGGCGCATCCACCGCTCAAGGACCGGGCGCAACGCAGCCGTAACGCGTGTGCCATACGGCTGCACCGCCAGGTCCTCCCCCCACCTCCGCATAAGCGCTTCCTGTCCTATCCGACGCACCCGTAGGATCCCGTCCAACGTTTGGTTCTCACCAAGAGCCCTCCTACCCGAGAGTAGGTCTCGGTAAGAACCTCCGTCACGAGCTCCCACGGGGGGTCGCCGGCTAGAGCAGTAGCTGCAGCCCACGATACCGTATGGTACCCCCGAATCACCTTCACCGCGATTATTCGCTGCGCAGCGCGCAGCGCCGCCTTATTTTTCGCGGTGAGGCGATCCGCCCAAACCGGGGCACCGTACGTCGCCATACTCCGGCAGACTCTGGAGTACAGCTGCCTGCAGAAAATGATATCAGCTAGTAAATTGATGCTTATAGGCTTTTAGAAATAAACTCAAAAATAAATAAAATTAAATGAATTTATATTTCGTAATTAAAAAAGACTCGATAAGCGTTCTCTCACGTCAAGGTCGTCACTAGTAGTGGGAGCTTCCTCAACCGCCAATTCCTCGGAGCTTTCATTCATTCTCTCGCCGACTTAATCTTATACATGTATGTGTTTGTTTCTTTATCGTGACGCATTTTCGATACATCGAGTTTCAATCACAACGATTCTAAAGAATTTTCACTTAAAAAAATAACATAGAAAAACATAAAAAGTTAAGTTTGTGATAGAATGTATTGTGTAATTTAAAACCTCATCATCTATGTTAGTCAAAATATTGACTAACGCGTCCGTTGAAGTCGAGATTACTTTTAGCTATAACATTAAGTTACCTGACATAATTATACGTTAAATCTCTCGTAGACAGATCTTACGAACTGAAAGTTTAGATGGCTATCAGTTGAGTTGTTCTGCTAAACAAATGCGTATATGAGCAGGGAAGAGTTCTGAATTTACAATTAGTGCAAGTTCGATTATCAATCGATCGAAGACAAGATGGGCCAGACTCGGAAACTTCGTTATTATCTCCTAGCAAATCCTAATAATTTGTGCACCTCGTGCCTGGTGTACTTTATCATTAGGAAATTGGCTAAATCGATCTAAAGTATATAATATATTGTACATTGAATATTCCACTTTGAAAGCAAACAGTCAGAGCGATAGAATGGGTGCTCTTTTCTGTTAATTTCCTCCCGTGAGTGTTGCATGTCAGCGGGCTCGGATGTACTTGTATGTTGATCTGACAGAAGATCATTGTTTATCATAGTTTATAGGAAATATTTTTCAAGACAAATTTACCTAAGGATCATGTCGATTATAATAATGCCATGGGAATTAGCGACGAAAGACGGTACTTTAAGAAACCTATAAGTCTTGTTTGTCTGCGCGAAACATTCTAATTGAGAAAAACCTTTTTTTTTAAACCTTTTAAAAATGTAGCGATGAACTTAAAAAACACAGAAGCAGCAACCCTTTCTGTAACATATAAGCTAAGCCACTTACTAATAAAATATTTTTAACTGTTCCGTCTAGTACTATACATAATATATACAGCGTGATAAAAACATTCATCCTCTGCTCCATCACGTACTCGTACAAACTTAGATGTAGCAAAGAAAGTTTCATATTAAATTAAACGAAACTCTTTTGCTGCTTTTAATAATATTTTATACGTACATAATTAATTTGTGATAGGAAAAACTTAATCCGCACCGAATCCGAATTTATCCGCACGGGAGACATGAAAGTGTTATACGAACGAGTTGACCTAATTTACCAACAGGATGTCAGGATGCCTTTGGTAAGTGATTTGATTAGTAGAGTACCGAAATTGTAAAACGAAAGCTGAAGAATATGAAGCCTTTGATCTATTTTTATTATACTCATGTTTGCTCTTAAGAAAAAAAAATACAGTATCAATGTTCAGAGCGATTTCCATTAAGAAGAAAGGCTTTCTCTGTCCCCAGATTATTAAGCACGTGCTTATGTTCTTATATAATATAATATATTTGTTATGTAACAGCTGATCAGATCGAGGTAAATGTTTTTAGCTTAAATTATTCTCGTATATATATTGAAAATTCGTTCGATCAAAAGAAGAGTTGTGGAGTTGATAGAAAAAAATGTAGCGTTGAGTAGTTGAAAATTATTGTTGTTGGACCGCCGTGCTTTATATATATTTGTTATTGTTTATTAAATTAAGTGCGATTTAAATTTTGTTAAAAAAAACAATTTTATTTGCTTGCATTTTACCCAAAATTTAAAGTTAGTTATTACTTTATTTTTAAAGAAATATAAAACTTAATAACACACTTAAGTTAATTCATTGTGTTTTCTTTCAATTAATTCCCGTTCAGTCGGTTGTTTTATAACTTTCATCGGTTTCATTAAGGATTATTAAATTTTAAGCTAAACGAGAACTTATTCGCAAATTGTTTTAAAATGTAATTATTAGGAACTAATTTATACACATGATGATATTCATTTATTTATTTATAAATTAGTATAATTTTACAATATTATACGAATTTAAAATGCAAAACTTAAACTAATTATTTGCATTCAATTTTGGTATAAATCATCTCCGCGTGGAATGGTGCTGTCTGGCAAAGTAAAAAAAAAAGTAAAAATATATTTATTTGGGACATCACAAACATTGCAGACACTTACTGACTAAAATATTTATACAAAAAAGAAAAAAAAAGAAAAGAAAAAATTAAAGAAAAACGCAAACATACAATTAAGACAAAAAAAAAAAATCTAAAACAAACAAAAAAAAAACACTAAATTATAAAGATAATAAAGTATGTCGCACTCAATAGTCAACAATCAGGTTTTCTAGCTATGTTCTAACCCACACAACGACAAATATCTGTATGGCTTATACAAAATATTGACATAAACGGGAATCGAAACCACGACCACTTTTGACTAGTCGACATAATACCATATTCTTTCACAATCCGTCTTGCGACTTTCGCACTAGATTTTTTTTTTGAAAATCACCCATTGATGAAATTTTTTTAAAATTTAATTTTCGTATATAAAAGCCAAATTACAAAAGCTGTGATATCAAAAAGTCTAACATTAATCGTTTCGCATCAAAATTCAGAAAACATGAAAAACAATCAGTTCGACAAATGTTTACTTCCCTGTTCAAATATTTGCTTTGAGCGCGCAGAGAACGTGGTTTCAACTCGTTCATTACACGGGATGTAATTATTTTACAGTTAAAAATACGAATATAAACGATTTCGATCGACTTGTAGCTCCGAGTATATGTACTCCTCGCTACAACTGCACTGTTAATATGGCACATCAATAATATCACGGAAATTATTCAATTCTTTTTTTAATCAAAACAGTGTTTATCAGTAAAAAGAAAATTAATTAAATAAAATAAAAAAAATACATTCTTTCATTGAATTTGGGAATAAAGTGCCCCTTGGGCTTTTATTTTTAAAATAAATTTAATAAAGAGAAAGAACATTGATTGTAATTTGTTGACTGGTTTTAACCGGTTCGATCCGGTTCGAGAGAAAATCGCAGTGTAAGAGGAAAATAACATTATAGTCAAAACATTTTCCCTAAAACATCTCAAAGTAATTCAATCGCATTTGAACAAAGTCACAAACAAATGTTTTATTGGACCACATGCTGTTAATTGGAGTCGGCCTCAATTACTAGGGGCTTCGTTATGCAAATGAAGGTCCATCTCTATCCTTCAGATTTCAAAGAACTAAAGTGTAATTTTCAAGTTAACGTCAGAGGAAAGCCATAATTTTTCACAAGGAGGGTTCTTTTGTGTCTGCAACAGTAGTTCACCACTCCGTAGTGATTGGAATAATTGAACGTTTGAGGTCATGTGGACATCAATTATTAAAACATCACTCTCCTTTTCAAAAGTCGAGTAAGGCCATACAATTTATGAGTTGGACATTGACATTGGACACGTGCTGTTGTTAGTAAGTAGTAACCCACTCAGACTGAAACAGGTCGTTGTAACGTCGCCGGATTGCGTCCGTCCGCCGGAGACGCTTTTTATAGTAAATTCACAAGTATTTATATGGACAAAAATTAATTAATTCACTCTCTATGTTATAAATAAAAATAATATTTTTGTACAATATTTATATTTAAACGAAACAAGTAAAAATCGTATGATTTACTTATTACAATTAACAAATCAGATCATTTCTTTAAAAATTAACGACAGACACGATGTTATCTCTGTTTATCTAAAATTATACTTTTTAAATCAAATAATATGAAGTCATTATGCTACTGAGTTGTGTAAATAAACATTAATTTAACGCTTGTATGTGTAATGTATTCTCGTTGTTGTGTTTAAATATAAGAACTTTCACTATATACGAGTACTACTCGTAATATAGTATTTCATTTTAATGATTTCTTAATTGTCAAATTGTACATTACAATAAAAAAAGTTATAATATTTTAACGAATTTATTTTGTTAAAATATTATTTATTAATTGCACCGGAACCATTTTTTAGACATTGTTTAGTTGATGAAGTAAGAAGCCCAAGCCTTCGGTCCAGCTCATCAGCCACAGTGACAATTGTGTGACTGTCTGTTAGAGTATAACGAACTTCTAGCATCGCCCGGATAAGAAAATAGGTGTTAGCATTTGCATGTTCTTAAACTAATCAAATCTTCCTCATGTCGTTTGCAATCAATATCTGAAAAAAAAAAACTTTTCTGGAACCTTCAACGCCCTTTGAGTTTTAAAACCTTTAAGAGATAGTGACCATTGACGAGTTCGGCCGCTGTCACATTTTATTTTACAAATGAGATCTCTCGCAAGCTCCGAACTATCGGAGTGAGAAATGATGTGAGCACGTGTTCAACGAGCGACCTGGAACATTTCAGCTTCATCGCGTTCTGAAGCTTCGTTGCGATAAGGAATACTGTACGCTTAAGTTTATCGATGAGGCGTCAAAGTTTTTTATTACCCGAACATGTATCTAATACACTGAACAACTTTCAAATGTGTACACACATTGAATTTATTATTTCCAATAAATTGTTTCAAAGTTTTCCAAGAAAGTGGTTGTTCGACAAAGTATAGTTTCTACACCTAAAGAAAAGCTGAAGTCTAGAAGAGACTTCAAGTGCATTTTTTAGATACAATCCGTCGTTAACTTTAGTAAAACAAATTTATTTATTTATTTATTATATATTCGAAGTTACGAGTAGGTGCAATAAATCGTGTTATCTATAGATACAACAAAATTCTTACTGACAGGTGAGAGATTTTTAGGAAAAACAAATTATAGGGGATCCTTTGTCTGTCATCTGTCTGTAAGAATTGTAATGTGTAATGTAACAAAACAATAAAAACTGTGTTTTCTATTTAATTCACATCTGGCGTATATTTTGGTGCATCCGATATAATGTTTATTTTAGTCATTTCTCAGAGGGATTTTGAGAAAGGACAATGACCATTTTTCTATGAAGCTGTGCCACGGTTGTTATCGTAACTTGCGTGGGTGTATTATACGTATAATATACGTGTAATATACGTATATTTTAGGTATTATTAAATGACATTTCGATAATCAAAATGTAATTTCGGAATTCTTAGTCTTTAGATAAATTAATGAATACAGAATTAATAGAAACACAATTCTGTATTGTTTCTTTTTTTTTTTTTAATGTGTAGTGATTAATTGAACTCATCCTAATATTATGTGATAACATTTTATAATGTAATAACATTTTTGGATAGACGATATAAAAATATGAATATATAAAAATTACACAGTAGGTATCGTAGGTATATAACTTTGTATAGGAGATCGAAAAAGAAACTTCATTTGCGAGGGTATGTTACTTCGGTAAATTTGTTTAGTTTGACAAGTAGATCATGTGGTTAATATATCAACGATTGTCCTAGATTCAGCCAGTATAATAGAGTAGATTTAATATATTATTTTTTTTGTACATGTGGGGCAGATTTGGGCATTGTCCTTTGTAAAAAATTCCTCTATTATGCCAAAACTTAATTAGTCACTTTATAACGTGATGCTACATTTTATTTCGCAATACCAATGATTTACGTGATAGAGCTTTCGAATTAAAACTAGTTTCATTCTCGTTTTACTTCAACTTACATATCCCATTTTTGAGATTCAAGTCTAGATTTTAATTTATCTCTCAATAGGTTACCTTTAGTAAAGAATCACTTTAGTATTACTAAGACTTAATTTAGTGTATCTTGTTCCTAAATTATAATGATAATCTTTTTGTTTGATCCTTAGAAGAATTGTTCACGGCTAGAAGGAACATATCACAACGTGATCAAAAATTTACATTAATAGTTGAAATAAATTAATTCGGATAGCTAGTGTTCGTATAATCGGGATTTCAAAGTGGTCCGGATTTTAGAATTGGTGAAAATTATTTAGAATAAAATGTTTTCTAATCAAGGCAACGGTTGTAGTTTCCGAATTGGAGTAAAATTGCCAACGATTTGTCCACAAAGCGGTCGCGTCCTGAATTCATTAACAGCCAAGCTTAGCGGGAAAATGCCCGCAAGTCTTCACTAATAACCCAAGGTCTCTGCGGAGTAATTAATTTATATTGCTCGCAAATTGTTTCGTTTTACTTTAATTTGTATTTTGACAATTATGAAGAAATAAATTGTGTGACAATATTAGTACTGAAATCGATAAGGGGTTGGCGCAGTATTCACAGGAACCGGCTGCGTCTGGCGTATGTATATATACCTAAACATTCTTCATAAATCACACCATCTATTGATGAAAACCGCATAAAAATCCGTGCAGCAGTTTTTGAGTTTATCGCAAACAGACAGACAGACGCGGCGGAGGACTTTTTTTATAATATGTAGTGATATATTACTTATACCAAGTAATTCGTCAAAACTGGATTTCGCCTTTACTACCGTAATAGGCAGACACGTGCAATTTTTATAGAGTACGTAATAATGACCGCTATAATGATAAAATATTTAATATAAAATTGAACATCGAATAGTGTTGAGTAGAAGAAATGTCTTTGTTGCTGTTTTAGCTCTATATTATAAATACGTAGTGTTAGTTATTCTAAGGTTGCCACCTGATACATTCAGGCACAAGTCTGACTCGCGCTTGTAATAATAATTAATCAAAATGTCCACACATGAGAAATTAAATTGGGTCAGATGTACGAATTTAATTCGATTATATTTTAAAGGAAGCTTTAGGCCCGATCCACATTACAGTGCTGATCTCGGTTCGTTCTCGGTCCGATCTCGATCCGGTAAAATATTGTTACACAAGAAACAATGAGAGTATTCATACTATCCGTGCCAGTCAAGGTAAGATCAAGTCACGCTCCAGCAACGATTCGTCATACAAAACATTTTACCGGATTGAGATCGGACCGAGAACGAACCGAGATCAGCACTGTAATGTGGATCGGGCCTTAATGTACAACAAGAGGAGTCGAATCGCAAGAATTTTTCTGTAGAATATTTATTGGTTATTAAAACGTTCTCATTATTATTTTACTAAACACAGTTAATAAGTAATTAATTTAGTTTTTAAATACTATATTTCGTTTATTTATATTTTTTATCTTGCTTTGAAAAACAAAATTAAGAATTGTTGAAACGTAGTAATAATTCGAAGAAAAATAATTTTATTATAAGAAACCTTGGAGTAAATAAGTAAGAATCGTAAAGTAACAAAAGTAAAACTGAAATTGAATCTCTAAAAATACTGCCGATAATAAAAAATTTACAAGTTATTTCTAACGAGTACCGAAAACTGGAACTTCGAATACGTTGTTGAAAAGTATCAAAAAATGTTATTTTACCCAAAATGTGTCCCGATGGATGTAATCTTATTTCATCCTTTATTTATTCAATTGAAGTTAAACAAACAGGAAAGTATAAATTGATAAGATTTGCTTCATCCTCACAAAGCCTCCACACGTCGCTCTAATAAAAATCTCTCTACATTAAGTCCCGTACTTAGATTTCTGAAGGCAGATTGTATTTCTTTTACATTAATGTTGTCTCGTCGTTGTGCGTAATGTGACTTGTTATCAATCTCTGTATTTCGTAAATAAGATAAAATTAATTCCGTAAAATAAACCAATGTTAAAAATGTTTAATGATTTTAAAATGTTGACGTTTAATAAAATGTAATTACATAACTGTCATCAAAATTTTAATAGTGATTTTTTTTTATAATAAAATAAAACAAACATTTGACTCATAAACATATTCTTTATAATAATATTGGTTTATTCAGTATTCTTTTTTTTAAAGATGTATGGCATATACTGTAATGTGATGGAAATAACTAAAATATGGGCTTAGTGACATTAAGGGGGTGGTCGGGATTTATTGCAGTTAAAGAAATTCATATTCAGCAAAAGTACTGCGATTTCTCGTATTTAAAAAATATGCATAGAAATCTTCAAGATATTTACTGTTTCGGTGAAATTACGAAAACACGATAGAAGTAACTTCATTCGATAGAAAATAATCACAAAGTAAGGTCTTTGAAATGGTTTGAAACGGTTTAAATAAAGAAAGCAAACGAGCAACCACCTAAAAGTTTTCTCAGAATATTAAACATGTTAAAATTGAATTATTTGATCTTGGGTTTTCGATATTTTTGTACTTTTCATTCATGATTTATCAATATTATAATTTGTCGGTTACGCCATCCATTCCGAGCGATTTCAAATCGGTTCTCCTTCACTTACTCCCTGCGTTCGACAGTGACAGTCTAAACGTGATGCTAAATAGACGTGTGTCGCTTTAGTCTCCAAACGCGCTTCGTATATTCACGAAAATACAGAACAAATACTAGTAAAATGGGCAATAAAGAGCTAAAAAAAAAGAAGAGGAACCAGAAGGGCCCGAAAAAATAAAGGTTTACATATGGTAAAAGTGCAAAGGTAAGTAATAAAGTATTATAATTTATTAATTAACTAGTTAATCAATTGCTGTTAGTGTACCTTTATTTCACTAATATCTGCATTGACAGCGTTGCTTTGTGGTCTGGCGACAGAATCAAGTTTTTGAGACGTTAGGTTCGATCCTCTAAAAAATTTTAGTTTTGGTAGAATTATGTTTTTGTTTATTTTATTTTTTTATGCAGTTACTTGTGTGTGTAGGAAAAATACTTATATATCTTACTTATTTTTTTAATCAATTTTTTATTACCCGACTGCGACAGAAGGAGGGTTATGTTTTTCGAGTGTATGTATGTATGTATGTATGTATGTGTGTATGTGTGTATGTGTGTATGTGTGTATGTGTGTATGTATGTATGTGTGTATGTGTGTATGTGTGTATGTGTGTATGTGTGCATGTGTGCATGTGTGCATGTGTGTATGTGTGTATCTGTGTATGTGTGTATGTGTGTATGTGTGTATGTGTACGTGTGCGTGTGCGTGTGCGTGTGCGTGTGTGTGTGTGTGTGTGTATGTATATGTATGTATGTATGTATGTATGTATCTATATATGTATGTATGTATGTATGTATGTATGTATGTATGTATGTATTTATGTATGTATGTATGTATGTCCATTTCGCGGCGCCCGCAAATGGCGGAATGAGGGGGGGGGGAGTTGATTTTTTTTTCTTACTGTAGCAATATGGGTATCAAATGAAAGTTAGTAAATTGTTTTATTCTTTTTAGTTTATAATAAGAGTATTTTACGCAGTCGGGTTTTTTTGATTTTTTTAATTAAGCATACTTGTGAAAATAATAAAGATCATACTTTGATATATAATTAAAATTTCCAGAAAACGACGGTGTATTTCTGAAGATGATGCAATGGACACTGGAACAACCGCTACTACCATTCGCATGTATGTACAATTCGATGTAAACCAAATATTATTGCTCGCGTACGGTGGGTCACTCGCTAAATATAAAACCACCAGTGCAATATGAGCTAATATCACTATGGATAAGCCCGACAGGGAACTGGCAGAGGAAGTCGCAATCGTCGGCCGCTGGAGTCTCCCGCCGCTTTCGGAGCTTGGGGTGGATGAGGCGGCTAGCCGGCTCTGCGACGCATTCACTGCTGTCTGCAGAGCGGCCATGCCGCCCACGAAGCGTCCATCCCCACAGCGGGTACTCTACAGGTGGTCGGCTGAGATAGCTGGCCTCCGGGCCGCCTGCAACGGGGCCAGGAGACAATTACCCGGAGCAGGCGGAGACGCTCCCAGGACGTGGACAGGGACGATAGGCTGCGCAGGATCTATGTGTAGAAAACGAAGATCCTGCGGCAGGCCATATGCCGAGCCAAGGAGGAGGCTTGGCTGGAGTTAGTTGGGGGTCTGGAGAGAGACCCCCGGGGCCGACCGTATAATTGGGCGCGGAACAAGCTCCGCACCCAGTCGGCCCCCATCAGCGAAACGCTCCAGCCGGACCGACTGGTGAGGGACCCGAGCGCTTTGTTCCCTCAGAATGGCTTGGCAGATGCCGGACGAGGAGGAGGATGTTCCGCCACCCGTCACAGAGGCTGCAATGGAGGCGGTGATTACCCGCCTCCAAAATAAGAAGAGGGCGCCGGGTCCAGACGGGGTGCACGGGAGAGTCCTTGCGACCGCTCTCGGGCACCTCGGCAACAGCCTCCGGGAGCTATTTGACCGCTGCCTGCGGTCTGGCCAGTTCCCGGGGGTCTGGAAGGACGGTCGGCTCTGCCTATTTCCTTAGGCAGGTCGGACCCCGGACTCGGCTTCGGTGGTGCGACCAGTAGTTTTGCTGAACGAAGCTAGGAAGGACTTGGAGAAGATAATCCCTACCTATACCTCCCGACCTCTCCGATCGGAGGGTAGGGTTAGAGGGTTTAGGGCTCCGTGTCAGGATGGACAAGACCGAAGCCCTACTATTCCGCGGGACCGGCCGCAAGGGACCTCCACCGGGGGCTACCCTGCAGATTGGAGAGGGAAGGGTCAGGATGAGCCCCCAAGTGAAATGTCTGGGGCTCATCCTTGACGGAGGGTGGACCTTCGGCCCACATTTAGCTATGGTAGGACCGAGGTTCATGAAGGCGGCGAGTGCGCTAGGCAGACTCCTCCCGAACCTCGGAGGACCCAGCGCCGCCTGCAGGCAGCTGTATTCTGGAGTCTGCCGGAGTATGGCGACGTACTGTGCCCCGATTTTGGGCGGTTCGCCTCACCGCGAGAAATAAAGCAGCGCTGCGCGCTGCGCTGAGGGCAATCGCGGTGAGGGTGATTCGGGGTACTGTACGGTATCGTGGGCTGCAGCTACTGCTCTAGCCGGCGACCCCCCGTAGGAGCTTGTGGCGGAAGTTCTTGCCGATACCTACTCATATATCTCGGGTAGGAGGGCTCTTGGTGAGAACCCTACGTTGGACGGGATCCTACGGGTGCGTCGGATAGGGCAGGAAGCGCTTATGCGGAGGTGGGGGAAGGACCTGGCGGGGCAGCCGTACGGTACATGCGTAACGACTGCCATTCGCCCAGTCCTTAAGCGGTAAATGCGTCGAAAACGCAAGCCCCTCAACTTCCGTCGGACGCAGGTTCTCACCGGGCACGGTTGCTTTGGTGACTAACTGTGCCGGACGGCCCAGAGGGAGCTGACGACTGAATGTTATGATTGTGGCGCGGCGGTGGACTCTGCCCAGCACACCCTCGAGGTGTGCCCAAGATGGGCGGCGCTGCGTCAAGGTCTGACGTCGGTCCTCGGAGGGGACTTGTCGCTCCCGAGCGTCATCACCGCGATGCTCGGTGACGGCGAGTCCTGGAAGGCGATGGTCTTCTTCTGCGAGACAGTAATGTCCCAGAAGGAGGCCGACGAGTGGGTGAGAGAGGAAGCCGCCGACGTGGCCTCCATCCGCGGGCGACGAATGGGGGTGCGTAGGAGGCACTACTTAATGCGCCTCCAGTAACGCCCCTGTGTCCGTATTGGGCTGTGATGGGAACCCGGTCCTACTAGACACGACGTCGTCGGGACTATTCAGAGTTTATAGCCCGTCGTGGTAAACCACGCACGATTTTATCCGATAGTGGAACTAATTTTGTAGGCACCTGTATTGAACTAAATACTTTTTTGCAGACGTTTAATCTTGACTCGTGTGTTGCACAGGAAGGCATCGAGTTTAGTTTCACGCCACCTTATTCTCCCCATTTCAATGGCGTTGCAGAGGCCGCCGTGCGGTCTATCAAGCATCATTTAATGCGACTGCTGCACCAGCACCACTTCACGTACGAAGAGCTGTATACGTGTCTTACACAAATTGAATCAATTTTAAACTCCCGACCTCTAACTCCTCTGTCCTCCGATCCTCTTGACTTCTCTGCCTTAACACCTGCCCACTTTTTGATTAGACGACCACTAACATCTGTACCTTATCCACAGTTAACAGAAATCAGTATCGGCCGACTAGGACGCTTCCAAAGGGTGGAGCAGCTTAAACAACATTTTTGGAACAGGTACCATACGGAGTACATACATCTACTGCAACAGAAGACCAAGTGGTCTACATCTTCCAGTGACATTAAAGTAGGATCTCTTGTACTCATAAAAGAAAAGGCCCTGCCTCCTCTATTGTGGTGTCTTTGACGTATTGTGCAAGTGTATCCAGGAGGTGACGGAGTGACGAGAGTGGCGGATATCAAGACAAAGAAGGGCACGATACGGCGCGTCTTCAACAACATTTGCCCACTACCTCTTTGAAGTTTACCCTTCAACCCGGGGAGCTTGTTCGAGCGATATTGCCCGCGCGCTGCGACGGGGATACAGCGGGTAGCAGGCGGGGGCCGTAGCACGGCCAATAGCTCCACGCAGTACGAGACTTGCATCGGGACACCACCGGCGACGCACGTTTAACCTATCTTATAATATTATTTTTGTACGGTCAATATACCAGCCTAAATACAGTCCACTAGTCTTATTTATTTCTCTTTTAGTCATAGGACCCTAACAAATAGAATAGAATTTTATTGAGAGATATTTATACACTGTTACACATAAAAATTAAATAATTTAATACACAATAAAAGAAATACTTTAAAAAAAAGGTAAAAAATATATAATAAATAATAATATATAATATATAATAAATATATAATAATATTTATACAAAAAAAAAGAATAAAATATACGTAGTTCAATTTAAAAAAAAAAACAAAAGAAGTATTTGTGTATACAATTAAAGCAACAAACATACAAAATTACAAATACATTTAATACATACAATAACATATAAAATTACAAATACTTAAATTTAGTTACAAAAAAAAAAAAGAATTGACAAAATATATATAAATATGCGCTTGAATATGATATTGTAAAAAATTACCGAGAGCCCTGCCGTACCTGCTAAAGTTCTGGTCGTAGACATCCATATTGCAATCTAGGTAATAAAATTTTGTAAGTAATACCAGCCCTCTATATACTTACGTACAACATACTTCCATAAACATTATTTTTTAGAACTGAAGAAAATATTGATATTTTGTTGATACATATTTTGTTACCTGCTTTATGATCAACGGTCGTAAGTTTACAGATGATTTTATTACAAAATAAATGTTTAGTGGATATTACATAAATTATTTTCAAAAGATTTTTATTATTATTATACTGTCTAATGTAACTTTTAATTTTTGTTTGTTTTTTGTAGTTTTATTATTAAAAGTCATTTTTCATAAAAAGAAACTTTACATTTAGATTGTGTATGTAATAGGTTCGCATTAGGAGCAAAAAACGAAAAAGTTTTATGCTCCTAGATATAGAGGATATAGAGGGCTCGGAACCTAAAATTCCTTATTAAGCGAAGAGATGGCGTTAGTTAAAAAGGTTCGTTGAACCTGTGCGTTCGGGCAGCGAGGGGCAGGTAAGGTGTTGGGAGGAGATGCGGAACTCAAACGCTCAAGGTCATTCGCTCATCTAAGCCCCTTAACGTTATTGTCTGAATCATGTATTAAACTTTAATTACACGGTAATTATAATACTATTGTTAAAATTTTATAAGAAATATATTCTGATGTAAGTTGTAACAGAGAGTTGTCAATTACAGAAATTCTCGCATATAACTTATTTTCTAATCAAGTATTTCTAATCAGAAACCACCGTTTATTGTTAAACCAGTTTTAATGTTAGTTATTCTCCCGCGCTCAGCGGAGAAGACATAAAATGAAACCTGTAATATCCTTATCACAAAAAGAATAATAAATAATAATTTAAATTTCTAATAAGGAACATCGAAGTTATACATTTAAAAATAATAATTCTTTTTAAATCTGTGGTATTGCCGTGATGAAATATTTTTAAAAGCTGACTTACAGTATGTTTCGAATTTAATATAAATATGGTATCCAAATAGCACAATTGCGTGATCAAACTGTCACATCCATCAGTTCTCACGATGTGAAGGCAGATAGACAAATGGTTGCAATCTAATAAATAACATCGCAAATCACCGGATTATATTGTTTATTTTGAACACAATAATTTGTAATTGTAGACGTCTCGGAAATTCGGAACATTCCTGAAATTGTAAATACAATGATTGATGGGATATTGATTTAGCGAAAACTTTATATATATTTAGTGTGCAGTTTAATTCATTTACTTGCTAATCGTTGGTGTCATCTTTAGAAACAAATTTGTATTTTTAAAATCTTATTAATTAAAAGTTAAAATGAACCAATTCTTGTTAGATCGTGAGAAATTCTGAAATAAAAATTGATATTGAAGCAGTACATTTATTTTAATAAAACTCAACAATATCGTATACCATTGTATCTATAGTAAGCCTATCGTATGTCCTCAGTTAAGAAGATGTTTAAGTTTTGTAAATGTCCCACCGCTTGGCAAAAAAAAAATTCTCCATATGAGGAAGAAGTGTTGAAGCTTAAATTGTTCACTGTTGGTTAACGTTTCTTATTTTCTTATGAAACATACAAGTGTAGACTACATTTTTAAAGTCGAAAAATCAGTGGTACCAGCGTCAATTGGAATCTGCGACTGTTTGGTATCGATTCGTGCATTCTATCTACTGGGTCATATATGCTCTGTAAGTTTGAATGGTTATATATTTTTTTAATATAATAATAATCTGCGATACGTTAATTTCCTTTACGAAGAGTTCATGTTTAAAATTTTCCGTTCAAAGATACATTAAATCAGATACACAGTTGCGAAACAGTTTGTTAGACAAAATCAAACTACAAACCAGACACGGATGCAGTTCAACTCGCGTCTGATTGCCATTCCGCAAACTTTCTCGATGTTCGCTCGCAACTTGTTCACTTCAATCACACCATCGACTTGCAGTTGTAATTACGTTTTAAATAACTTTAATAAAGTGGAAGAATATGAAATTTACATTCTAAACCTTTTAAAATAATTCAGCGATGACTGGTCATGAAAACTGTTTCGGTATCCTCTTAAAGTCTTTTGTTTATTGTCTAGAGTGATCTATACCAATACATACATAAATATATTTCCATTAAATAAAGAATCTATTGTTGTGAAGTTTATCTAGCGTTTTTGTATGTAACCTACTTCAATATTGCCATGGGGGATTTTAACGCGAAGATAGCAAAAGACGAAATGATGAACTGAGGGTGAGACAATTTGGATACGGGCAGCGTAACTCAAGAGTACAGACGATGACCAATTTTCTTGACTCAATGACTTCTAGCCTTCCGAACAAGTCGGTTTCCGAAAATGCTAAGCACAATAGACCACATAAATACGCTGCGGCAGATTATGCAAAGACCGAGAGTATAGTATTGGTCATTGTGCTTGGCATTTGTGGACTATGAGCACTGTTCATCAATGTGTTTGTATCGTCCGCAGAAACGCAATCGTCAAAGCAGTTGAAACGATTAGATAAGATTATAGATGGGCAATCCACCGGGTTTAAACCCGGTGCTTTGATAAAAACCCGATAAACACCCGCAAGCACCCATAATCACCCAGAAAATTGGGTGTTTATTTGATTTGATGAAATTAAATTAGTGATGTTATAAAATATGTTTTAAAAGTGATTTTAATTCATTTCATTTCATTGTACGCAACATTAGTTAGACAGGGAGGGTAAAATAAAACGGTACGAGATAAAAACGAAATTTCAAAAATCACATTTTCTATTATTTCAACTTTTCAATAGCTTATTTTATGACAGTGTTAATTAGCGTTGCGTAAGCGTGTTAGTTGTCATATTCTTCATTTACTGTTCTTTTATATTTACGCGAATTTTATCTTTATCTTATTTTTTATCGCGTTTATTCAAAACTTTACAGTTTAACAATATTTTAATTTTTTTCCCGACGTTTCGGACCCTTTACAGCGTCCATGATCTCGGGGGACTGAGGTGGTCGGTGTCCGAATAATGAATTAATTGTTACATACCTCGCTTTTTATACAATTTTAAATTATTACTATTAACCGTTCCTATTCATGCAGAATGAGCTTATTGTGTCTGGAAGTCGTGCTGTGTTCTTATTTATTATTATTCTTCATTTGTAAGTTAATTTACATGATACCCCTTAGCTTCCTGTAACTTTAAGATTTATTCATTGCATTTGGTGCGCACACATGGCTTAATATACTTAAATTCCTCCGCCGAACTAACTAATTTTCCGAAGAGCTCATTTCTTTTGTCTTCTCCCTCTCCATATAGAGCACATTCTGAACAATTAGACTTCTTAACTGCGTCATCTTTTAATTATTTCCTTCTTTTTATACCCGTGGGGACATAAATAGATGGAGAACTTGGTCTATGTAGGTTTTTTGGTGACGGTAAATCATCTAAACATTGTGTCTCACTATCTAAAATGCTTAGCGACCGGTTCCGATAGGAAAGTCTGTTCTTTTTAACCGACTTCAAAAAAAAAGGAGGAGGTTCTCAATTCGTCTGTATTTTTTTTTTTTTTTTTTTTTTTTTTTTTTTTTGTGTTTGTTACCTCATAACTTTTTACTGGGTGTACCGATTTTAATGATTCTTTTTATAGTCAAAAGCTAGTGCTCGTCATGTGGTCCCATTTAAATTTGAGCGAGATGTGACTAGTAGTTTTTGAGTAATCCTTAAATAATGCGTACTTTTTTCGTTATACCGCGCGTCGCTGCGCGGGTCGCGTTGCATACAATCGTTCCTTGTGACTTAATTTGTTTCGGAAGACTATCACATTTTATGTTTTTTTATGTTTACTACGAGTTAAACTATACAATATTATATTTTGTTTCTCAGATTATGACTCAGGTGTAGAGTTATGTTGCGCTGAACTTTAAGATTTCAAGCGCGTCCTGTATTTAAAAGATCATATCTCGAAAATAGTTATACAGCAAAGTGTAAAGGAATAACTTTTCATCGGTGATTAACTAGACTAACTGTTTACTAACTGTTACTAATTGTTTTAAAATTTTTAATTTGTTAAAATATTTAACGGACACCATTTTGCGTCATTTGTCATAGACTAAAATCTTAAATGTGACATTGTGTGTGCAACAATAGTGTACCTAAGTATTAGTCTATTAGCAGCGGAATCTTTTATGATGTAATCTCAGGAAAGTAATGACAGTTAGAATCTTGGGTGTCATTGAAATGAAATAAATAAACAACTTAAATTAATTAATAATTTAACTTAAATGTTTATAACATAATATATAATAAGTAATACCTAATGAAAGGCAGAAAGGAAGGCATGTTATGACTTATGCCGTTGTGTCGTTACGTTTCCATAATGCAATTCGATAGGCCGAATATAAACAATATATCCTATCTGTAATAGATTTCAAATAATCTGACGTCTTTCCACTTGAACGTAAACAAAAGGGGTAATAAGCCAAACACTCACAGAGCCCATTCATTTTATCTATTCATTCATTTCTATTTGGAAAGAATAAATAATTAAATTTGTTACAGTATTTTATTTGAATATGTATTCAAAAGTATCGACATTGGTTAGTTTGCAACACGCACATGGTGAACAGATCTTGTTCGGGTAAATAGACGCTAGTAAAAAATGGCATGGCGCATCTTATGCATCTGCGACGGCTCGACACAATACGCAAGCGGTCAACTGTCAATTGTTTTTTTTAACCAACCTTTTTTTGTTTTGACTTTTCGGTTTGGATAATTGAATATAATCAATCAGGTAGAAAATTTTACTTAGAAGCGAGATAAATAATACAAATCGACCTCAACTATAGTTGACATGAACGGTTGAGCGGATATTGATTAAGGGATTTAAAGATCATTAAATACGTATTTAAAAATATGTCATGAATGAAAAATATTAACCTTTGTTTTCAATAAAAAAAAATTATATCGATGCTAAATTGACAAAAAAAAGAAACTCTATAGGTGATTTGTAAGATCATCGTAGTATTTCGAGTTGGTGTGGATTTTTTGCAAAAAAAAAATTCCTTAGGTCGATTGCGGCTTTTTCGAGGGTGGTAAAATACCTGTAGCTTGTGGACTGTAACCGCCCAGCTTTATATAAATAAATCAGTTATCGAACTACAGATTCACTAAAAATCAAGAAATAAAACAAAATTTTAAGAAAAAAAAAATAACCGACTTCAAAGCAAATAAAAAACGGTAAAACAAAAATGCACTAAAAAGTAAAAAAATAATTACGTGTTCTTTTGTCTGTAATCAAATATTTATGATAATATAATGTACATTTATTGTTGGTTTTGGAGTCGGTGTCAGCCAAGGAAATACGATAATATACGTGGCAATAACAATAGTGACTGTCACCGCCCAGCTTAGTATAAATAAGATTAGTTATCGCACTTACGTTACGTTACACGTTAATAAATAAATAAACGACCTCAAAACAAATATATATATTTATATATATAACAAAAACTGGTATATTATCATCATATTTCCTGGGCTGACACCGACTCCAAAACCAACAATAAATGTACATTATATTATCATAAATATTTGATTACAGACAAAAGAACACGTAATTATTTTTTTACTTTTTAGTGCATTTTTGTTTTACCGTTTTTTATTTGCTTTGAAGTCGGTTATTTTTTTTTTCTTAAAATTTTGTTTTATTCTCTCCAAGATTACATGATAAAAATGAAATTAAACTGGGCTATAATACCTACATAATGTTGGAGAAGAATTATAAGTATGTATCTTATTTATAATACGTAGTTTTGTTTCAATCATCTACTAGGGATGTTAAAAAATAATCGATTTTTATATAAATCGATTTTTATTTCATTTTAATCGATTTTTTATAATCGATTTTTAAAGTAATATTAATCGATTTTTAATAAATCGATTATATAAATTACGCGTTTAAATCGATTTTCATCATAGCGCCATCTATGCGACGGATGAAAAAAAACTTGAAGTAAGTTTCAATTTTATAAACAGCGAAAGATTATATTTTAGTTTTTGAGACCACAATATAGTCGTTTAGTTTTTTAATTACATATCGTTTTAAGTATTTTATTTTAAAACTAGTCTATTCACTCCACAATCAAATCGAACTTTTTTTTTGTTGTATGACATTTTTCACTTGTTGTTTACTAATTTAGGTTCGCTTTTTTTTTTAAATCTATCCTCAGATTTTTTCTAGCAGTTCTAGTTTAGGAGATACAGGTACACCCTTAAAATGTACTCTCCATTTGACTGTTGATATCGCTATCGTCAACGTCTTACTACGTAGTTTCTGTTTCTTTTTTTTGTAATGGCTTCGTCTATAAGGACCTGTGTAAACAATCCAAATAAATTTAGTCACATTTGTGGCAAATATAAATTCAAAATATTCTGTTTAAATGTGTCAGACTTTGTGAAAAATGCCTACATGTAGTACTTTCAACAGCCATTGGAAACAAACAACAAGTCTTGGATACCGAATAAAGTGTGTAAAACGTGTATGGAGTCTTTACGATTATGGAAAAATAATAAGAGGGATTCCTTGAACCTTATTATTTCTATGATTTGGCGTGAACCGTCGAATTACCACAACGACTGTTATTTCTGCGTTGTAAACATAACAGGAATTAACCGCCAAAATCATTCCATGTGAGTTTATCCTACTGTGCCCTCAATACTAGACCTGTCCTGCGCTCTACTGATACATTAGAACCCCAACCAAGTACATCTCACGTATGTCCACACAAAATTGTTCAACGAATGAAGGAAAGTGATACAAGCTGCAAACTTAAAAACAAACAAGATAGCCTTGCAAAGAATGGCTGTTAGTGAAAATGTGCTGATTGCACCTCCGTCCTGGAGGACCTGGAGTCCCCAGCGGTGGGCCTAGTGACGGTGGAGGCTATACGTCCACATTTTCGTCGCTGGGCCAGAAGGCGGCACGGTGTGCTGACCTTCCGACTGACGCAGGTACTTACCGGGCACGGGTGCTTTGGTAAGTACCTGCATCAAATTGCAAGAAGGGAAGCCACACCTGCCTGTCACAAGTGTAGCGCACCGATAGACACGGCGCGTCACACTCTCGAGGAGTGCGCCGCCTGGGGGCCCCAGCACCATGTCCTGGTGGCCGTGATAGGCGGAGACCTCTCATTGTCGAGCGTGATCCGCTGCATGCTCGGCAGTGAGAGGCGTTGGTCGGCCAAGACCTCCTTTTGCGAGGAGGTGATGGTTTTGAAGGAGGCTGCGGAGCGGGAGCGTGAAGCAGACGTTAACGCTGATCCGCTCCGCAGGAGACGACCGGGGAGAAGGAGATGCAGCTACGCGCTCTTTCACCCTCCGCACTAGAGTGGGAGAGACACCTATTATATTCCCACTCGCCACTAGGGCAATAGAGCGGTCACAGTACCCGCGAGCACTCTATAGGCCAAGGCGGCCCGCAGAGGCGGGCCTACCGTCGGGGCGTCACGGTTGCATGCGCGAGCGATCCCGTGGCGCCCCATTATGATGATGAGGGCACCGCTGGGTTTTAGCGGGTATTCTGACACGTTCTGCGTGCCAGCGAGTCCCACATACCCGCCGTCTCTCTCCTCTCGATGCGTAAATGCATTTCCCAGCGATAAAAAAAAGCCAGGCGAAGCCAGCCTTTACATTTTGTCGTCTGTAACAATGATAATGGAGAATCCGATAGTGTTGTTAAGTAGGTCATTTGTTTTCGATTAGTACCAGAAAAAAATATTTTTTTTGCATTATTTTATTTCACCTAATTATGTATAATTCAATAAAAGAATAATAAATAAAAACTAAATATCATTTATGTATAAAAATCATTTACACCCGAAATTTGGGTGGAAATCAGGTGTTTATCCCAATACACCCAAAACACCCGGTTTAAACCCACCTGGTTTAAACCCGGATGGGTGGATTGCCCATCTATAGATAAGATCGATTATAATTCTGTATTACAATGTATTTTTAAGTCTGAAGGTGAATAGAAAAATAGATTGTAAATTAAATCAACTATCCTCGAAGGAAATTATGTCAGAGTAGTGGAAGTTAATATTGTTATATGCATAATTGGCATCTAAAAAAACGCATACAGTTAAGTCAATCGTAATGTCAATTCTGTTCAAATGTTTGTTAAAAGAATACTTGTCTTGCCAATAGTGTTAAAATCCTTCTAAGAAATAAATAGAAACGACCCGAGAGTTTGTGGAAAGCGGTTTTTCATAAAGTGATTTTGGCTAGTATAGATGTAAAAGTATAGAGACCAAATATGTCTGAATCCAAAAGGACTAATCAAACTTAATCTTGTGTTTATCTCTTCATTAAATAAACAACTTATATGTATAATATAATTGATATAAATATGAATGAATAATAAGTATTCTCTCTGGTTTTCATCTACCCTTCCTTTGTCTGTGGTCGTTCCTATTCGGGTGCGTTCTTGAGTGCGTTTTACATGTTACTAATTTGATTTTTGTAATAAAATAAAGTGGTAGATATAAAGAGAAGCAAATATTACATAATTAATTAAATCTATGTTTACCAGTATTTATTGAATGCATCGTCATTAAGAGTTATTTAATGATTAATTAATGATAATAAATAAATAATTAAATAATCATTAATTAATGATCGTAAACAAATTATAATTTGAACAATTATGAAAATAATTGGTATTTTAATAATGAGAAACGACCATGAATTCTGATATTCTAGATAAATGAGACTGTTTATCAACTAATTGGATTGTCAAAGCTTTAAATGAGCAAATCATACGTTAAAGTTCACAGATATGCTTTCGATATCGTACAATAGTCGTGACATTAATAGTAGTTTCAATGAACGAATTAATTTATTTTACATACACCAATATGAAACGAATAATCGTGTTCGTATTGTAACCGAAGCTTCATATGAAAATTTACGATACTCTGAAAATGTGTATTAATAATGTGGTGGTTACTATTGAAAATATAACACTGTTTCTATTTTACATTTCAATAATTTTCTATATGAAATAGCATATCTATAAAATGTCGTTTGTGTAATTATTGTGTAATTATTTTCCACTATGTTTAAGAAAAAAAGTATTATCAAATTGTTTTCGAAAAAAAAAAACAAAAACCAAATGTTCAGTAACGCTTCTTTGCGCTTCTTTACTAGGATAATACATAATTAGGTAGTCATTCATATGAAATATTTTTACTAAACTTTATGTGAAAAAAAAACAACAACAACTTATATTCCGATATTTATTACCTACTATCATCGCTAGCTTCAAGTCAAATAAAAAAAATAATAATATAAATTTAAAGTATTGACCAAATCACCGAATCGAAGTTATGTATATATATATGTATTAAACATTAAAGATAATATTCCGACTCGACCGAACGCAACACAATATTCCAGCTGCTTCGGAACAATTGGGTCGGAGTCGATTACCCACGGAACACATTACATCTGTAATTTAAAAAACGATGCTATTTACCCTCGCAAGGCTGGCAACTGATTAATATTTAGCTTAAGTGCGTTATTTTTAACCGACTTCAAAAAAAGGAGGAGGTTCTCAATTCGTCTGTATTTTTTTTTTTTTTTTTTTTTTTTTTATGTGTGTTACCTCATAACTTGTTACTGGGTGTACCGATTTTAATGATTCTTTTTATATTCAAAAGCTAGTGCTCGTCATGTGGTCCCATTTTAATTTGAGCGAGATGTGACTAGTAGTTTTTGAGTAATCCTTAATAATGCGTATATTTGTTCCTGAAACCGCGCGTCGCTGCGCGGGTCGCGTTGCACACTATCGTTCCTTGAGGCTTAATTTGTTTCGGAAGATTATCACGTATTATGTTTTTTATGTTTACTACGAGTTAAACTATACAATATTATATTTTGTTTCTCAGATTACGACTCAGGTGTAGAGTTATGTTGCGCTGAACTTTGAGATAGCCTGATAGAACGTTTCAAAGCGCGTCCTGTATTTAAAAGATCATATCTCAAAAATAGTTATACGGCAAAATGTAAAGGAATAACTTTTCATCGGTGAATAACTAGACTAACTGTTTACTAACTGTTACTAATTGTTTTAAAAAATTTTAATTTGTCAAAATATTTAACGGACACCATTTTGCGTCATTTTTCATAGACTAAAATCTTAAATGTGATATTGTGTGTGCAACAAGTTTACCTATTAGCAGCGGAATCTTTTATGATGTAATCTCAGGAAAGTAATGACAGAATCTTGGGTGGCATTGGAATGAAATAAATAAACAACTTAAATTAAATAAATAATTTAACTTAAATGTTTATAACATAATGTATAATATCAAATACCTAATGAAAGGCAGAAAGGAAGGCACGTTATGAGTTATGCCGTTGGTCTCATTACGTTTGCTTAATGTAATTCAATAGGCAGAATATAAACAATATACGGCGTAATTATGTCGCATTCTATGCCTCTCATCCTCGGCCGCCTCACCCCGCGCGCACCGCACTGCCGCACATGTTGAGCAGATTTTTTTCGGGTTTTTTGTTCTATAGTTCACTAGTTCTTTTTTTTTACGCCAAAGGAATGTGACAATGCCCAATTTTTTATTCATAAAGGGATGCCACTCGGACGAAGGTAATAACGATATTAATTTAAGTTGTATAACATATTATAAAATATGCTAAACATAATGCAAAATATTTTTAGGATGTATTTTTAATATCCTCTTTTATAAAATACAATATATTATATTATGTTATACAACTTAAATTAATATCGTTATTACTTGCGTCCGAGTGGCATTCCTTTATCGTTAACAAATTGGGCATTGTCAATTTTTCGAGGGTGGTACCTGTAGCTTGTGAACTGTAACCGCCCAGCTTTATATAAATAAATCAGTTATCGAACTACAGATTCACTAAAAATCAAGAAATAAAACAAAATTTTAACAAAAAACATTAACCGACTTCAAAGCAAAAAAAAGAACGGTAAAACAAAAATGCACTAAAAAGTAAAAAAATAATTACGTATTCTTTTGTCTGTAATCAAATTATTACGATATTATAATGTACAATTATTGTTGTTATTGGAGTCGGTGTCAGCCAACGTAGTTTAACATTACAATAGGTGTACCGGCCTACACTATTACGCACTCTTTTCCTTATTTCCTTGGCTAACACCGACTCCAATAACAACAATAATTGTACATTATAATATCGTAATAATTTGATTACAGACAAAAGAATACGTAATTATTTTTTTACTTTTTAGTGCATTTTTGTTTTACCGTTCTTTTTTTTGCTTTGAAGTCGGTTAATGTTTTTTGTTAAAATTTTGTTTTATTGAAACGTTAATTTTCTTTAAACGGGAATCAAAACATTCCACGACAGCATTCGTTTGAAGAAACCCGTAACACTTCTGGTGTAATTTGTTTTTAAATTAAGTAGGTATGTAAGTTTTCATTAAAAAAAATTCAGATCTTGTTTCAATCACTGGTTTGCTTCCATTCGAAATAAAAATTGGCTAATTGTATAAATAGTGCAAAAAAATCAATTTTAAAGTTAAAACTTAACACCCTAACTTCAGAGAAGTTACCAAAGTAATTTAGTTATCGAATGGGTAATTTCAAAAAAACTTGAGTCGTTATTCTACAAATATTTTCCAATTGAAAGTGTAACTACGATAATAATACTTCTAATTTTTGTTTACTGAGAAGACTACAAAAAATTTAGTACTTAATATTATAAAATCGATTCCGTGCATTATATTTTCGAAAGACAGTATAATAAATCAAAAATTCGATTAAGAACGCTTATAATATTAAAAACCATAATACCTGCTCAGCGTTTTAACTTGGCGATCTTCCAAACTAGAACAGAGCTCCAAATATAAAACAACAACATTTTATTCGTCGACTTTATGTGAGAAATGCGATATTGTATGTAAGACCATTGCGTTTACGACTTGTTTTATGATTTGAACGACTCTGGGTTAGAGTTTAATACATTTTTAGGTTAATATATAAGCAGTTCGGTTCACGATCTTAAGGAAGGTTATTAGGACTTCAATTCCTTTAATATTCTAGACACTGCACTATATATAATGTGTGCCACTGTTAGCCAAAAGCCTGTTTTTTTTATAAAGAGAAGGTTGTTTGGAACGATGATTATGACTCACTTGGGCTTGCGATGCTGGAAAAGTAACCTAAATGTAATAGTCCACATAATTACGGACGCTGCGACACTGACTCTTTCAATAAGGGATGTAAAATGTGATACTCCCACTTAAGTTTTGTACCTAATATTTGTTAGTAGTTATCTAGTAATATCCATGTTTTCGTCATTTGTAATTTTTACGTAACTTTGGTATTTTGTTGTAGCCTTCTTAGATTTAAAGAAACATGTTGATTGTTGTCACTGTCATCTGATTCGATTGCGTTTTTTGCCGCATTCGTCGTAAAATTGCAAGTCAGGGGATTTTTTACCTTTGAACAAGATTATTAGTTAAGTCTCAGACAGTGCATTGGATAAGCGAGCAACTGCGTTATAGTGACTTATCAAGAGAAATAGAATAGGTTGAAAAAATACACATGCGAATAAAAAAAAAAATTAACAAAACAAAAACCAACTTGCAACAACAACAGGCGTGATGTTATATCGTGTGATTGTGTAAGCAATGCATATACATGTGATTAGAGCAACAAGTAATAAAATGAGAACATCATCAACGTAGACGAAGTCAATTAAATACGCATTATTAGGGATAACTCAAAAACTACTCGTTAGATCTCGCTCAAATTTAAATGAGACTAAATGAAAAGAAACAGCTTTCGAATATATAAAGAATCCTTAAAATCGGTAGACCCAGTAAAAAGTTATGTGTACACATAAAAAAATACAGACGAATTGAGAACTTCCTCATTTTTTGAAGGCGGTTAAACATAGGGCGAACTGTTTGCAAGGAGCATAAGTAACGCCGCCCGTAGCATACAGCTATTGTGGACATCGCGAGTATCTCTAGCAGACTTAGGGTGGCTGTCTATTGATGCGGAGCGAGGCAGTGGAGCGGAAAAACGGAGAAATATTAACCAATAGGATTGCAGCCCTTGTCCACTAGAGCGGAGCTTTTTGCAATCCTATTCGTTAATATTTCTTCGTTTCTCCGCTCCGCCGCCTCGCTCCGCATCAATGGACAGACACCCTTAGAACGTACCGTGAAATATGTTACTCAACATGTATTCAGAAGCTACGATG
Organism: Euphydryas editha; assembly: GCA_036937285.1. Lineage (NCBI taxonomy): Eukaryota > Metazoa > Arthropoda > Insecta > Lepidoptera > Nymphalidae > Euphydryas > Euphydryas editha. The sequence goes on along the minus strand of JAUPFZ010000004.1, from coordinate 24,262,319 downwards.
GCGGAGGCGAACTAAAAACGCTTCGTGTTGTCGTAGCCTTTATTAGAGAGTATTTTGTTAACACCGTAGTTTTTGATTTAGATTACATAATTGCTTAGTAATTAAATTCCTTTCCATGTTATGAATTACAAGTAGGAGATTCTGGTAGAATTGTCGTTGTTTACGTTGAATTAATTCGTATCATCTCAACACAATTCATAAGAGCTTCGTAAAATTTAATTAAAGCAACGACCTCGTTATTTGCGCCTCATTTAATATGAAATCCGGAGTGTAGTGTGCTTTAGAACTAACGTTGAAGATTATGAGGCCGCTTAATCTTTAACGCGTTTTAAATAACGTAATTAAAAATTTAAACGTTACTGCGGTAGTGTAGTGTGCGGTAGCGGCTTGTGAATTTCGTGAGTAATTTAATAGTTTTAATAAAATGTGTTTAGTAAGGTGGCTTTCATACATGGCATATGGCCAAATTTATAATTATTAAATGATCTATTGACATTTTTTAAAAGAGTGACTAATGAGTATCTTGCCGTTTTTATTCATAATGTATTACATGCCGGTGATAGCTTCACATTAAAATAACACATTATTGTACGATTCAATATTTTCTGTACAACCTACTTCGATAAAGTAAATGTTGATTAGAATATTTAGACTGTGACAATTCGTTTATACAATTATAATATCGTTTTATATTCTATTCTCATTCCTCAGTCGTATGAATCTAAAAAATATATTTACAATAGATGTTATTAGTGTTTTAATTATTCATTTCTTTAACATTTCGGTGTCTATAACATTTCATAGAGTTATGTGTTCATAATTCAGAGATGACCGTGAAGTACCTTACTTTTGTTATTGATGCGAATAATTAAAAGAGGTCGTTAGTGTCGCATTTTGTTATAGGGGAAAAGTATGGACATAAGAAAATCCCAGATTATCACTAAAACGATTTAATGGCACGAATATAACATTTACGTCTCAACATAAATTATTCTGAAATAATAAACCGTTAATCTTACAAACAAAACATTGTACTTGAAATTATGATATTTATGGGAAATTAGCTTTTGAAATAATTAATTAAAGGGTCTATCTTAAAAGATTTACTTTATAATTTGACCCAGAAAATAACTTTTCAGTGAGTTTTCTTTTCTTGTAAAAATATAACAAAAAATTTACAATTATGTATCTATATCGTTATTAATTTACGATAAAATAATAGAAAAAAAATTATTTCTAACATCTAAATTTATTTTAATTTTTAAAACTTAATTTGTCGGACTACGTAAATTAATTTGTTTGTAAGTAAACAATAATAGTATAAATAAACTGTATATTGTGCAAGTAATTCCAAGTTCTTGGATTCTGATGGAATTTCATAATGAAGATTCATGTTTATAATTGGTTCTCATAGTATGTGGCACTCATTTCTTTTTTTTTATCACCTTCCTCATACTATCATTGCCACTACATATTTTGTTCAACTATGATGCTGAAATGAAATTCCGTGTAAAGCTGTCAAAACAAGGTTCAGTAAACATTTTAGAAGCACAATAGATACGAAGCGACCCCAAAAGCATTCTGAAAGCATTATTATATTGATTGCGCAGAGCTTTTGGAGCACACTGGGTTTAGTTAACCTACGAGGCTCTGACCGAATGACGGAATTTGTGCGATACATTTAGAAAATGTTCATCCAGAAAATCACGTTTCTCTAGGGAGAGACAATAAAATTCAAAATGTGTACTTGGTTGTATTTCATTAACACGTAGTCCGATTTTGTTTTCCGGTTTCAAAATAATCAGACGGGTATACATTAGACATCTGTATTGTTTTTAAAATTTTATACCAAAACAATAGGATAAAGAAATAACGCTACGAATTAAAACAAAACGATGCCAATTCCATATCACTCAAATTTATTAAGGTAATACTCGTAGTATCTTTATAAAATAATTTATTATGAAATTAAACGGACGAAATATTCCTTCCAAATGAGACTAATTAATGAGGTTAATCATTAAGTACGACGAAACGACTACTCTATTAATAAAAATTCTACTAAAACATTGTTATTGTACTTGTATTGTTATTAAAAAAAAACGTCATTATTTAATAAGATTGTCAATTGATTATTATTACATGAGTTTACCCCCTCCAGTACCATTGACGTTCTAATTAAATGGCGTCCAAAATGTGGCAGACAATGCCGAGCTGTGGCAAAGGGTAGACGGAAAGGGTTGTTGTAGTTTAAATAATTGTAAAATAAATAAATGACAGACAATAAAAGTGTATTTTAGTGAAGATCAGTTAACATAATTGTGGACTCATAATATATTTTTAACTGAACAGATCAATTTAGTGTATAAACTCATCAATCTTCCTAAGGTACGCCATTATATAGGACCGTTCTCATAACTCGTGCTTACATATTGGTTCTTATGTTCCGATTTAATGCGAGGGGCTTAAGGGTACTGCCTATAAAACACATCCCGACTCTATTGCTAATGCCCCAAATGTACGCTCGTAATGCGATTGAAGGCAAAAATAGTCTCAACTATTTCGCTTGACAGCATACAGTTATTGTTGAATTGACAGAAATTTCTTCTATTACGCGAGGATTACGTCGCGAAGCAATAATCTCGAGCCTTCATCAGTCCCGAATCTTTTTTTTTGTGCCGACTTCCCGTTCGTTTTGTTGAGGCTTATCTGCTAAATTCGTTTACAAACAAGGTCGCAGAGCGATATTATTCAACGTCAGAATATGGGCCAGTATATTTAATTCATAACGCAGAAAATGTATCGTAATGTGACGTGAATACGGAAAAGAGACCAAAGACGATTTGTAAGGTTTGTTTGGTATAGTTTTAGATATTCTTTTATTACCATCTAAATTATAATTCTATTTCTTCTATTCATTGTCAGAACACAGAATTAAACTTGTAACTTAGCGGACTATAAAAGTTTTCGATTCGTTGGAACGATTAACTATCGATAACTGTGTTTTCGGATTTCTACAGCGTTCGGAAAACTTTGTAATATGTGTTTCGTCAGTTCCTGAAAGTAAACGAAACGATAATTATGATACATGAGTGCTAAATGTATACTTCATAGGAAAATTGCTTAGTGGACGACAAAGTAGTTATGTTAGGCGTCTTTATAAACAAACGGAAAAAGAAATGGGAAATCCGTAGATAAACCGTAGTGACCAACATGACACAACTTCAGCTCTTGAACCTTAAGTGATAATGAGAAGGGCACGTAGTTTGATGAAAATGACGACTATCAACGACGGCAGATATTTATATTTGTATTTGTAAATATATTTGTTTCTGGTCTGGGTGTATGTTAGGGTTTGGGTCCCGGGACGTCTCGTGTCTCGAAGTCCCGGGAATTTTCGTAATTTTAGTTGTCTCGAGTCCCGGGACTTTCGGGTCGAGACTCGAGACGAGACAAGATTGTCGAAATTGTTATGTAATCATTTTTATTTTAAAATAATTGAAGGAGCCTAGCGCAATCTGTTAGTTTAATGAATAATTACTTGGTCTACTATGTAACTACTGACTACACAACACCATAAATGCGTTGCCCAAACCTAATGAGAACCCTAGCGAGATGATTTTATGCATGAACCACGCAATTCCATCTAGGAATGGTAGATACAAATTTATAAAAAGAAAGAGGCTCCTACCATATACACAGTCTCTAGCTGCGAAGATAGCGAGGATGAATTAATGGAGAACTGATGAACTGAGACTGATGACGAAACGGACAACGAAACAAACTACCAACCAATAGATGAAATTAAAAGAGTGCTTGATGAAACAAGGTTTTTAGTGAAATATTTCGAAAATTTCCACTTAAAAACAGTCAATTACATAATTATTTGAAATCAGAATTTGGGAAAGAACTCAGTTTACTACTGGATGTTAAGAAAAGATGGAATTCCATCATTTTGATGACGGAAAGGTTTCTGAAGCTCAAAAATTGCATGAAAAAAGCATTGATTGATTTAAACATGTCAGACAAGTGCAATGAAGACAATCTTCTTCTTTTGCAGTCAATTGTTTTTTTGTTGTAGCCAGTCAAGATAGCTGTAGAAGCTTTAGAAGCTGACAAAACGCTTCATTACAGCCGAAGCAACAATTGACGTGTTGCTCAAAAATATTCAATCGACAATAACTAATAATTATTTGGAGAAGCGGTCCTTCGAAACTTTGAATGCTATATATATATTGATAAAAGTTATTAAGATTTTCTGTTTAAAAAATATTGATTTTTACAAAAAATGTCTTTTTTAATAAGTTTCACCAGAAAAATAACTGAATTAAAATTCTTCAAAAAAGGCTTACCCTCTAAAAAAAGAGAAAAAAGTTTTTATTAAAAGTCTCGAAGTCCCGGGAATTCCCGGGACTTTGATTGTAGGCTGTCTCGCGTCCCGGGACTTTGAAATTGTCGGGAATTCCCAAACCATAGTGTATGTCCTTGTTAGTCCCCCCATCGTGCCTCCGAGAGCACGTTAAGCCGTCGGTCCCGGTTGTTATCATAAACACCTGATAGCGATCGTTACTTGATAGGGAAAAATTATCTGCCAACCCGCAGTAGAGCAGCGTGATAGATTAAGATCTAACGCTTCCCGTATATGGAGAAGAGGCCTTTGCCCAGTAACATACGACGGACGTTTACAAAGACTGAAATCTGTGCATTCTGTACGTATACGTTATCCTGACGTACCGATTCAGTTCAAGTGTCCAGGCATCTGTCTATCAATGATCTAAATTTATTTAGTACATGCGGCTTTTTCATGGCGGCGCAAGACCGCGAACATTGCAGATATATGTAGATGAACTGTGTCTAATCATGGACGACTATCGATGATCGAAGAAAACTACAAAATAAACAACAAAATATTATAAAAGTAAAAAACGCATTTCATGTAAATAAAAAATGTTGATAAAAGTTCCTAAGTTACGGAACACTGACAAATGAAAATTTATAGACGAAGTACATCGCGGAGATTGTGACGCGTGACACGAAATTATGTTTTGTGATAAGTCATCTTCTAACACAGCGATGTCAAAGATACGGCCCGCGGGTATTATCTTGCCCCCGAGCCTTATAAATATGGCTCGCGATCGCTCCTCGAGCTAAAAATAATTACCCTCTTTTATAACTTTGATATGATATTTAACAATCGTATGTTATTTACTATATAATTAAATAATAAAATGTTGTAATAATACAGTACATTTTTTTTGACGTGATAACGTCTAGTAAATTGATGAAAGCTACTGGGTGCATGTACGAGAAACATGACGTCATTGTCACAATTAGTGAGCGAGAGCGCGGAACAAGCGTTAGAGAAGCACGATAGGCTTGGCCTAAGCGTTCGGCTCACGATCGGCGGTCGGCCTAACTTATGACGCATCCGAACTTCGAACTCAACAGTAGAATTGACAGCGGCAAATGGCGGCAAACGCACGCGAGATTGTTTTGTCAATATGAATGAATGTCAAATAGTGAAAAGTGAATAATATAATGTAATGTAATAATATAAGTTAATAATATATAAGTAAATAACTGTAAGTTAATAAAATCATAAAATGTTTACCATAGTTTATTACAACAAAAATTGCAACAAAAATGGTAATTAATTCTTGCATTTTAAGAATTCGATTAGCGATATAATGTCATATATTTGTTCTTTGATTATAAAAAAGTAGCATCGGTGGGCGAGTGCAGTAATAATAGGTTATATTACAATTTTGAATAAAAAATTATTAGGACTCCTATAATTACGATCGTATAAAAATTGAGCTGCTTATTTAGTATATTTTTACAATTTTCATAAGTGGTTAATGATAATCTAATTTGTTTTGCTAACTTTAAGTTATTAAACTTAACTTCTTTATTAAACTTGATTATTTCTTGTATTACATATCAAAGTATTTAACTTTATTTCGCTTTTATTATATTAAATACAATTAATTACCTGTAGCTTATATGCATATATATATATTATACAAAAATAATAATAATTCAGTGATAATAATTCAATTCCATTCATATTTTCTTATGACGTTATCACGTAAAAATACAGAAAGTTAAAGAGGAAAATTTACAGAAAACCAATTTTTTTAATTTGAATCTGGCCCGTCTACACATTCTAAATTTAATATATGGCTCTCTTGAGTTTAAAACCCCTGTTCTATCACATTACGATCGTTCATCATTCCTGAAATGGCGTACTATTTCTCAAACGTGAAAAGTTTTTGAAAATTACTTGCAAAGTAAAAATTATTTTACGTATGTCATTTATTCAAACCTAAAGCGCTCGGAGCAGATATTTGTATTTCTACAACTGTGTACAAATACAAATATTTGCTCCGAGAGTACCGTGCCTCAGATAGCACGTATAGCCGTCGGTTCCGGTTGTTATCATAGACACGTAATAGAGATCGTTACTAAAACGGTGGGAACGGTGGGGAAATTATTCACCAACCCGCAATGGAACGGAGTGGTGGATTAAGCTCTAACCCTTTTCCTATATGGATAAGAAGCCATTGCTCAGCCGTAGGACCCTTACGGACTGATTTAGTTCAGTTAAGTTTAGCAGTATTAGGAAGAGTCGAATGTGGACACTTAAATAAACTTGAAGAAGTCAAAATATTATTAACTAGCGGCCCGCCCCGGCTTCGCACGGGTATTTAACTAAAATTTTAAAAATTATAAATTTATATTTTTTATCACATACATCTGCGTCGATACTGGAAAATATTTTATAATAGACGGATTGAGTGACAGATTTATTATATCTATATATATAGATAGTACGGATGAAACATTTGAACTGTTTTTTTTATTAATTATTTTCTCATTGATTAATACCATATTTTAATAAGTATTATTCCCGATGAAGACAAATCCAAAAACACAAAAATCATAAAAATCGTTCCACTCGTTCTCGAGTTATAAACGGTGTAACTAACATGACTTTATATATATATATATATATATATATATATATATATATATATATATATATATATATATATATATATATATAGATTACAACTTAAATAGCTATAACCATCCAACTTTGTACAATCAACAAACAAATAACGACCAAATATTTTAAATTTTAACAACAAACAAACAATCAAGACCGTAGTACCCTAAAGTATTTAATTAACTGCAAAAAAGAAAAACAGTTTTTTAAATACGGGCGAGTGTCATTCTTTTGGAAGTTTTGGTCAGCGCGATTCAGAAAATTATCTGCGCCATCTATCGTATAATGGTAGAATATCGTTTTTATATTTAGTGACATTTAACATAATTAATATTCAACATAATAGTATATTAATTGAAAATGATGTTTATCTAAAATATTAAAACGATTCCTATCCGACATATTTAGTAAACTTTTAAGTTTAACAAGATAATAACTCAAAAATAAGTTTTGTGAGTTTTTAAGATTCGTTAGACCAGATGGCATCTATGTCGCGTCTAGGCGTATTTCTATTTTCTTAAATATTTATTTTAAAATTTAATTACAATGAAACAAAAACTAAATTATACTGTGAGCTATGTTTAATTTTTATGTATTAAAGTTATTTACATTGGTTTTGTACTTTTTACGTGATACGTGCACAGAGAAAAACACGATAAGAGATGGCGCTGATCGAAATAAAAGCGCGCTATTAAAATTTATTCTTGATGATATCTAGTGTATTAATGAAACGGAGGTTTTAACAGATTTATTATTAGTAAAGATTTCAAACATTCTTAAGCTAATACAATAATAAATTTGTTTGATTTTCCTTTTGCCTACATTATGGATTCAGCCAAAATGTTAACAAAAATACAAAGAATTTATCCAATAAATCCTTTAGAATACCACTTTTATTATAAGAACTTTTGTTTCATAATATGATACCAGGATTATTAAGGAATCTACTCTTCAAAACTCGATAACTTCAATTCTTTTAAATCACTTCGTTTAATTTAAGTAGTAATTAAGAGAATCCCTTAACGTATTTTTAAGCTCTCGATTTACCTAAAAAAGGCACAAATTTATTCTTGATGATATCTAGTGTATTAATGAAACGGAGGTTTTAACAGATTTATTATTAGTAAAGATTTCAAACATTCTTAAGCTAATACAATAATAAATTTGTTTGATTTTCCTTTTGCCTACATTATGGATTCAGCCAAAATGTTAACAAAAATACAAAGAATTTATCCAATAAATCCTTTAGAATACCACTTTTATTATAAGAACTTTTGTTTCATAATATGATACCAGGATTATTAAGGAATCTACTCTTCAAAACTCGATAACTTCAATTCTTTTAAATCACTTCGTTTAATTTAAGTAGTAATTAAGAGAATCCCTTAACGTATTTTTAAGCTCTCGATTTACCTAAAAAAGGCACACAATAAATCTTGCATTAGTCTATTAGTCTTAATCCTTATTGGTTACCCTCGATATAACAGTTATGTTATATTAATAAAAAAATTAAAATCAAGCCGATTGTTTCTAAAGAAAAATCTTTTTTGAAACAAATATTTCAAAATTAAATTTGTTCGCGTTGTTATGAACGGCTTATCTGTTTGTTTTTACAATATTCGATAGTGTATTTTGCCGGAATATGTCCATATTTCACATGACAAAACTACATTCCAAATTCGTAAACGCTATTACGTTATCTGTGCAATACCGCTAATTTTGCACAGACCACGTTTTATGTTATTCTAGTTCGTCACTTACGTGCTAATTTCATAGCGTTACAATTAAAATGTTAATTCAATTCAATTATTCAGTTCAGCGATTACGATATATTTATCTAAAAATAAACATTACGATATTTTATATAGTTCGTTGTTTTAAACAAAATAAAATATTCGAATTACTTGTGCCATATTAATTTTTGATGTAAAACTTCTTTAGGCGCGACTAAGGGGTATGGTATGCTTTGAACGACGACAATGCAACGGAAACGCGTTTCGGCGATAACGAGTTTATTAGAAATCGATTTTTAAATATTTTAAGTATAATAATTATTAATTTAATGTTATTATTATGTATAATAATCAATATAAATAAGTGTTGTATATTACTTTGTTATATTATCAATATATACTTATTTTTAATTCTCCTTATTTATTTTTAATTTAACCGTCATCTGTCACAATGTCAAAGAAGTTTTACTTTAACCGCGTGTAAAAGTTACACACACTCATATTTTTTGTTCAATTTCATATACAAATCATGTTTTAAATTCTACTCTCAGAAAATATCTGCTGTTTCCTAAGACATCTCTGTATTTTTTATTATTTCAGACTTCCAGGTGCTGCCGCAGTTAAAAAATTATGAGCTTTTCTTGTAGAGCGTTGGCTGTGAATTATGACTTGGCTCCCAATATAGTCGCCAATAACAACATATTTGTAATTTGTATATTTGTAATCCAGTTTCGAACTACTTAAATAAAATATTCTCTTATAGTTATCAAAGAGATAACACTCCAGCAAGTTCTGTGAGAATTAAATTTAAAGATTGCAAAGTTTTCAACTTTGAAACGCTTGAGCCTTAAAGTATTAATATTTTACTGCCTTCATTCTTATCCGGATATAATACTATTTCAAAATTCGATTTCCTTAGAAAGTATGCGAATATTAGAGTAAAAAAGTCCGACTTTTGCAATATATGACGTGATTATGATAAATTATTTAGGTATCCGTAAGTGATGTAATATTTCGTTTAGTGACAAATTCGCAAGAATAAGTCAATTAAATTTAATAGTTTACAGTAAATTCCGAGAACGCAAAGGATTCTGAAACTAATCCTCAGAAGTTCGCTTCGCTTCAATCCGAGCTTAACTTTGTTATACAATTTTAATCTAAATATCTTGAATAAGCAACTGAGAATTATATTATTATATTTTTAAAATAACAGTAATGGTATATACTAACTTGCAATTAGAATTTCTTAACTTTAAGACATTTTGAACTTATTTCAATCAGAAAGTTCATATTAATATCATCTTTTTTGGAAGGAATTTACATATATGTTAGGATGCTTTATTTTAGAGCTACATTTTTTTCTCAAAGTCCCATCTGAAAATCTTGTAGTCGATGAAAAAACAAAAATTTTAGCTGTAACAAAGCCCTTAATTTTGATTTTAAGCCGTTGCTCATCAAACAGTAAATATTTTCATATAAAAACCATTGAAAAACCATTTTTTATTCATATCTTCTTCCGCTCGCACAGTAAGATTTTTTTTGTGTTATATTTTGCTGCTCAATTGTTTAAACAATATTCAGTTACCTTAAAAAATCCAGTGAGATACATCTGTAAGTTGAATATGTTTTTCACAAATCGGAATCGTCAGAAACTGAATTTTTGAGAATTTAATGCTTTGATTAGCTGTACAAGCTAAACTGTGCATATATAGAGAGAGATCCGAAAGACGTAATGAATTCCATGTTCTATGTTTTTTTTTTTTTTATATATCGTCGCTGAGCCTGCAAAATCCGCTATGGATAAAAACCCAACTTTTCAGGAGAAACAAAAAACTATTTTTTTTCTAAACTGTTAATAACATTTTAAAATTTACTATGCAGAAAATTAGACTTTGTGTCGGGACACCCAGACATATATATTTATTGCTGTTTACTACGATATTCCAGGTGCTAGAATTTTTTAAAGTGAATTTGGGCACATATCGGATTTTATTTGAGTCGTAAATACCGCTATCTGACTTTTCACCACATGACGGATTTATGCTTCTTCTAAATAATAAATATTTGTGTGCTTTTAAGAACACATAACGGATTTAACGAACTATTTCAAAATAATAAGATAGGCTTAAGTTCGCTTAAAAAGTCTTTATCATACTTAATTAGAAAAATAATTAATAAAATTAAATCAAAACAGACTAAAATAGTGATACCTCTAAACAGCTTAGCATGTCTAGGTAGATATGATCAAAATGGGTACTTAAAAATGTAACATAATATTTATAAAATAAATTGCATGACTATGTATTAATTAACGGATGAGTTAATAAAACAATATTTCTAAATCGTTATAATATTAACAACAGCCTCGATCTATGATATCAAATCAACTCACATTTATTGTTAGGTACACTTAAATATTTGGCAAACTTTGAGATCAATTTGTATCTAAGTAAAAAGTAGGTACTAAACATAGTAATCAAAACTAGTTTTAGATAAATTAAAAAGATAAATTGTCATAAAAAAGTGGTTATCTCGACGCATAAAAGGTTTCAAGAACTGTAAACTATCAAATTCAGTTTTTTCAATTTTTCTCGGCTTAGTAACCAAACACCGAGTTTCCTCGTACAGATTAGCGTTTCTTCTTTGTGGCAACAAGGTCCATTGAGTGTCATCATGTCTTAATTTATAATAAGTATCACCGTTCACATACAACAATGATCTTATAAGGCAACTGTGGGATCACCTGCTTTTTTACCGGGACGAATCGATGAAAAATTGCTAGGCACAGCTTCAAAGTTCCTTAAAAGATGATTTGTTGAGTTTCAACCAACTTCAGCTTCGAAACGTCTGCCAAAGCACTAGACAAAACCTTATTCCGGTTTTGGTAACCACAACCATCTGATATGAGACTAATTTTTTATTAGCCTTTGGCGGCATAAAGCTCCACAAATGTTTCGATGCATGTAACAAATTAATTACATGTAACACCATCGTTACCTTCGTGTCAAACAAATACAAGTACATATTTTGTGTTATTAATATAAATTGTTTAAATATGATGCTGAAATTTTTGTTTGTAGTACTGGCAGGATACTAATAACTTGGGGCACAATTAGACACTTTGTAAATCCATTGTACATACACGATGTTTGTCAGATAACGAAGCTATGGCTATTTTTTTCGCTTCTCGAGCCTCATTCTTTTTTTACATATGTGTTTGATACGCTACTTCGCTTAAGTTTCCTTCTTTGTAAGATACGCAAGTATCACATTGATCCTTCCGTGGCTTATAAACAGAACTTTTCTTACTTTCTAAAATCTCGCAAAATTTCTTTCATTGGACGAATCCCAAAGAGTTAGATTGACACCAGGAAACGTAAACGTCGTGCATTTTTGTCTTTGAATGCAATGCATTAGCCACGTACGTTCTTTATGAAGACGAGCAGCAATAATGATTGGGTACCTTAGCTAACTGACCTAACCATTGTACAACAGAGTCTGACTTTAAAATTCTTTAGTTTGAGGTACTAAACTCATCGTTAATGGCAGGTATACTTTTGGTTGTATGACACGAATTATATCCTTTAGCTTTGGTTCAATCTGTAAAGGTATATTTCGTAATATCCAAAGTGGCCAAAAATAAATCTCTACCGACTCTTACTTTAACGCCATTTTCTCTTGGCAAAAAACAATCGACACCAGTATTTTTTCGTTTTGATGTATGATTTTCAGTTGTGGTTATAGTTCTTCTTTTTGTTATATCTTGTACTGCAGTCGAACCCAGTACGTAGACTTATTTAGCTTCAAAAGATGTCAACGACCAGAAATAATCAAAAACATCTTTACGGGCGTAATCGGTTACAGAACCGCAAAGAAAAGATCTGTCAGAAATGGCTACAGTACCATGATTACAAGGTACGGGCTTTAGTTGTCTTTTAGGCTTCTCAGTCTCGATCACAGTTCTCCCCGCTCTTCGAAGACTTTGTATTCGAAGAACCTGGTTGTTCTTCCTCTTATTCTTAATAGATGTTAAGTTATTACTCTGATTTTTATTATTAGATTCTTCTACCTGCCAGTCTTCTTGTAATAGCCCTGTCTCAGGGTTCAGCAATAAACAACAGGAGCTTGAAGTACCAGAGTTCTGTATTTTTTTCAATATCCAAGGACCTGTTGTTAGAAAATGGAAGTAATGGTGGTGATATATGAAGCGGATAAATTACTATATTCTGATCAGAACAATCACCAGAATCAATCGTCATTGGCATCTGACCATTATTTAGTTGATGTTGGTTCGATTCATAAAATTCAGTGAACGTTGAGTCACGTGAAATCCATACTTTTTCTTCTACAGGGTCAATAATATTAAAATTCGAAATATTAGTTCTTGGTATTTCAAAGTTAAAAATCTCCGCGTTTCGAGGCTGATCTAAATTAGTCAATATCGGCTCCACTCGGTTCAATTAATCTAGAGATTCGGTAGCTGCTGCAAGAACATTGGGTAATGTGATAGGTCGTTCCATCATAAATGATTTTTTAAAATACCATTTCGGGAAAAGTGCTGGGTTGTTCCATCACAAATGTGTCATCAAATGTCGTCACTGAAGTGTTTTCAGTATCCTGCAACGGTCTTTTACGTCTGGAAAGATTAGACTGACTTACAGAAATACTTCTGATTTCACCCTGAACATTTTCTAACTTAACTTAACTTTATTACTTAGGTAATACAAATAGGATACTTACATTATTTACGCCAAACCAGGTATGTATAACCAGTCTTGTAGCTTGTATGAACTATCTAACCCCTAAAATTATTTAATTGATAAAAAATACGATCTGGTAACCATTGCACCACGTGTTACGTGCTGTTTCTTCTGTATAACAAACCCGCTATGTGTCATTTCAAAGCGCAATTCTAAGGGACTCGCTTTGAAACAAAAATACGCTATGTGCCTCTGCACACATAGAGAGTTTTTCAAGTCCGTTTTTGATCAAAATTACATAGCTGATTTTGCTTTCTTCTTAACCGAGTGAGTTAGTCAAAAACAGGTTTTACAGGTACACGCGGATTAAGAAGTAGTATAAACTAGCATTAAAAACCGATTTTCAAAAAAAAATACATAGCGGATTTTGCAGGCGCAGCGACGATATGCATTGTTGTTTTAAATGAAAATTAAACGAATTGTAAGCGTCGATACATTTAAGAAACTAAACACTAAATCACTTTCTAATAATATACCTTTTAAATTTTATTGACATCATATACATATAACTAGTGATCAAAATGTACATACATTCTAACAAAGTCGTAAACATATGATTTCGGGCTATACCAACTAAGTTTAAAAATATTTAAAATTCATTTCGTGCCAAGCATGTTGCTTCAAAAAAATATATATCTGAAACTATATATAATTAGCTAATCTTCAAAAGAAACTGAGATGAATCTGTTAGCTTAAGTTAGGATATTTATTTAACCTCGGAGGGGACTTGTCGCTTCCGAGCATCACCGCAATGCTCGGCGACGACGAGTCCTGGAAGGCGATAGTCTCCTTCTGCGAGACAGTAATGTCCAAGAAGGAGGCCGACGAAAACTTAAAAGTGTACTAAATATGTCGGATAGGAATAGAAATCGTTTTAATATTTTAGATAAACATCATTTTCAATTAATATAGGTACTGTTATGTTAAATGTCACTAAATATAAAAACGATATTCTACTATTATACGATAGATGGCGCATGTAGGTGATAAAAAATATAAATTTATAATTTTTAAAATTTTAGTTAAATACCCGTGCGAAGCCGGGGCGGGCCGCTAGTATTTCAATAAGTCTTTATTCGCTTGAGTGTCCGGGCAATGACCTTTTATTTTATCAACTACACAAAACTGCCCAAAGCCTCTTACGTTTTGTTGCGTAATTTCCCACCGGTGATAATGGAATATACGTTAATCAACCTGTAGTTGACAGGTGCACTTCGAGTACTAATGCCCGTGTCGCAAAAAAGTTGACATGGGCAATTTAGCTATGGCGACCATTACATGATACGGGCGCTTACGGTTAGTTTGTAAGTTTTTGTCAGTTGAGCGGTTATTCTACACTCAGCGTCACGGAATCTTGGCCAAACTCATAACATTCGATAACAAATTTTTAAGTGTGTCTTTGTTCTTATTGTATAAGTGGGTAGAAATAATGTTTACGTTAATCTTAAGAGGTAATTAACTAAGTTGAAGTGCATTTTGGTTTGGGTTCTGAAGTTTAGTTTAATCGTGTCATTTATCCGGCGAACTCTACGTATAGAGTGAGAAAATGGGTACCCCATTTTCTCACAAAATGTAACTATATGACTTAGACTCCGTTCAGATGACAAGCGCTTAACGCGCGTTATGATAACGCGCGCTTACAACTACATACATTTTATTCAGGCCGTACACATGCTAACGCGCGTTTAACGCGCGTTAGCATGTGTACGGCCGTACGTACGGCATGTGTAGTTGTAAGCGCGCGTTATCATAACGCGCGTTAAGCGCTTGTCATCTGAACGGGGTCTTAAGTTAAATATTTCATAAAAAATATTGGATGAGAATCCATATTTTTTTTTAAATTTTGATTGTAATAAATCTATAATATAAAAATAAGTCGGGTTTTCCTTCCTGACGCTATAATTCCAGAACGCATGAACCGATTTCCACGGTTTTGCATTCGTTGGAAAGGTCTCAGACTCCGTGAGGTTTATAGCAAACAAAATTCAGGAAAAATTTCAACAGAAAAGCAGGAAAACAGGGAAAATCATTTTTGACATACAGCGCCATCTCTGATATGTACCAATATGGTTTTGCATGGTGGTTTGATCGCCAAACGAAATGGTACAAAAAACATGTGGTGTTGGTGGCGAAACGGAGTTCGCCGGGTTTGCTAGTTGCATATAAAATATAGTTGTATTTCGAGTCTGAAAACAATTGTAACAATTGTATAAACGTCTACATATTATGTAAGTCATACATGCAGTATCCCATCGAATTAAAGTTTATAGAAAAAGAAAACATAATGAAAAAAGTAACGAGGTCATTCATCAGTAGATTTCACCTCTCATATTTTTCTCATACCGGGGCCTTATATATGAAAATCGATTCTTAAGGAGTAAACTCCAAAAAACTTATATATTTTGGAAGAAATTCACCAATTCGTAGTATACGAGTGTGGCTGACTAAACTTTATAATTCTGTATTGATATAGAACTCAACTTAATCTGGTACCGCTTGAACGCTTCAAGACTAAGACTATATCTTAACGAGATTTATCTGTTTATTTTCAGTTAAAGGGGTTCATCTCAACTGAGACTGGCAGTAGAAAACGGTGAGAACTATGTTAAGAAGAGCTTAGCCGTAATGCCGTGTAAGACTGAACGCGGACCAGCGTCGCGTTCTGATGCTGCGCTAGTGTTGTGTTCTATAGTGACCATGAAGTTATAGAAGCTAAGGACCACTATCACATATGGCTGTTTAACACAAAAATTGTCCACAAAATAGCATTAAATAAAGGGGGCGCTGGTGTAGTGGAGAATATGATCTGAACTTAACTGTTTTAGATGACTTGAAGTTAGCTAAGTATTAAACAAAGTATTCTCATAGACTAGAGTAGTTAGTAAATGTGTTTTAATTAAACGGCTAGCGAGTTAAATGAATGAACGCCATCTATGATTAAGGTTATTTCGTGGACATTTTTTGTAACACAAGATATTTGTATTATAGTTTCTTAGAATCATAAAAGTTTAAATCCCTAAATGAAAATTCTGTCACAAACGTAAGGCGAGTCATACGAGAGCGACACTTTCGTAATTTTCTTTGTATTACACTTATTTTTAACTCGAAGTTAAGTCGAGTCGCTTAGTAAATTTGTGTAGTCAAGCAGTTTAATGATCCATGTACAGCTACTAATTCACAGATAAAAGTAATGCATATTTGTACTATACAGTACAGTGTATCGTTGATTCGTACTTGAGCTACAGTGCTCGCGGTCTTATCGCGCTCGGTTGAGCGTCGACAGCGGGCGAACAGCAATCA
Source organism: Euphydryas editha (assembly GCA_036937285.1). NCBI lineage: Eukaryota > Metazoa > Arthropoda > Insecta > Lepidoptera > Nymphalidae > Euphydryas > Euphydryas editha. The sequence goes on along the minus strand of JAUPFZ010000004.1, from coordinate 24,245,517 downwards.
GCTATTGTTCCGCTTCTACGTGCAATTGCATCTACAATTATGAAAACCTTAAGAGGTAGTGAATTTGGAGGGGTTTTCGCGATAGTCAAGACAACCGGTGCGCTATTACGTAAGTTGCGCGATCATGAGAAATCGCTGTGGTATCGAATTTCAATACTAGCTGAGCTCCGATTGGTATTGAAATTCGACACCACAGCAATTTCTCGCGATCGCGAAAGTTACATAATATTCCACTGGTATTGCAATAAGCAATGCAAATGTTTCAATGAGCCATATATGAGTTTATAATGGTCTGGGCGCTTATGCAGAGTATTTTTCAGGATTTACATACTGCTGGGGGCCGTTGAATGAAAAGTGAGAACTATTTAAAAAAAATATATATTGTATTTTAAACTAGTAAGGCCCTCGTTATGTGATACTTGCAGCTAACTTATGGTAAGTTGTAAGTGTTTTCGTTCTCTTCTATGAATAATAAAATCCAACGTGTTTCAAGTTTCAACCCACGAGGACCAGTCCTGAGTTTTACCGCCTCAGTTAATTAGTCCCCGCTTATAACATCTACATGATAATTTAATATTAGATTTTAATTTAAAAACAATGAGAATATGCTGTTGTTTCCTTTTTGTGACTCCGTTCCTAAACGGTTCTGACGCAGTTATTTTAATAAATATTCGTTACCTATCCGTCTGATCGTTCGTGTACCACTGGTTTGCGGAACCGCAATAGGTTTTTGTCTATGACCATTGTGTCAACGATGAATAGTAATAATACCTAAATAAAGTTAAAAGATAATGGCACCAGAAAACAAATGTGTTAAAATATCATTTTTCGGCCGTGTGATGACCGACAGAGAAGAAAAGTCCAGACCTCTTCCTTGCGTTGATGTTGCCTTGAGGTGTCGTAAAAGGCGACTAAAGCATTAGTGGTGCGAACAATTGTACATCAACCAGGGAGGTGATGAGCAGCAGGCCCAGCGGCAGCACCATATCCTGCAACAACACACTGCGCCCGCCAACCCAGCATGGCGAGTATTGACACCCCCTCCCCCCACTCCTAAATATGATAGAGACTTAACGTAGGCAACATTCAGCAGTGGACATGCATCGACGGATATGGTGATGCAATATCATTTTCGTTCGGAGTTCGACTTGCACTCGACTGTTTGTTAAGGCTTCGTAACAAAAACACACATTATGACCATATCTATTTGATTCAATTTTACATAATAATTAAATTAAGTACACGAATGACATTAATAAGCTCTGAAACGATACGATCTTGTACAACTACCGAATAGATACAGCTGTGTGAAAGCTGATTGGATAACCGGGACATGTCGGGGTATGTAGTTATAGGTTTCGTTACAACGAGCGCTCGTCACGAAATTGTGTTTGAGATCTCTTAAATACAACCGTGCATGTTACAACGTTGTAACACGTAATCTTTACAACGTTTGATTTATATTGATATCATAGTTATAAGATGCCTGTGTTACTTGACAAATGAATATTCTTCACGACGCTAACACGAGTTCTAGGCATCGTGTCCGCTTTCCTAGACGTCCTTTTAATTTGTCGTATCTATAGTTTACAAGACTAAATAGATGTTAATAATATACTATATGACTAGACTATGAAAGAAACGAAGACTACGAAAATAACTTATAAAAATACTACAAACATTTTGAGTAACAACAACTTGCATCTAAAAGTTTCTTATCAGTTCCGACGATTTCATTTCTTATTTCTACTCCAGCTGTAACTAACTATAGCAATCATCTAAAGAATCGTTACCTCAGGACTGCTACTTAAAGATATGGAATGTATTTATAATTCATCATAATCACATTAGCCACTGAATGTCCATGCTGAACGTAGGCCTCCCCCATATTATTCGCACTCCCTAACCTACCGTTATCCAGGCCACTGCCGTAGTTGGGAATAGTAGATCCACCGGGGACTGGGGGCCTGGGTTCATTTTCATTCCTATTTTTATGGAGGGGAGGTTTGCCGCTACCTACAACGCTTCGTAGACAAGTTTGCGAGTGCAGTAGGTTGTGACAGGATATGGTAACGCTGCTGCCCATCACCACTTTGGTCGGTGCACAGCAGTTCGCACTACTATGGCCTTAATCGAGTTTAACGACGACTCGGCAAGAAAGACGTCAGGGCTATTCTTCTCTACCGGTCACCGCACGGTAAAACAATATTAGATTTAATCACAAATTTAACATCACTAATTTTATAATTAATAATATTATTATATTAAAACCCAAAAATACCATTTCTGGTATAGAGTGTTGCAAAAAATATCTCAAAATAGAAATGCGAAACACCAATTTAAAAAACGCAGTTTGTGCCGCTTTTGCGAGTGAAAATAATTCCATCGAATCAGTCGCTATTTGTCAAACTAAGTTGTATTATAGTGTTATCAAGATACACTTGTGACACGTGTGGGTAATGGATTGTGGCGTTGAGACAATAAGATATATTTTCCGAATCGTCACTCCCGAGCGATCACTCGTGTGTAAGATATCGAACACTTCTCGAATTCTTTCTTACAATAAAGACTTTCAGAGCACGTTTCACTCGAGAGCAGCATTAGTATCAAATTTATTTTTTTCAGTTGACATAATATATTCTCTTGATCGTTTTGAACCATTTCAATAATGGTAAGAGTTTAATTTGAGTTTAATTTGACTACAAAAGCTACTTTCTCAAATATTAAAAGAATCTGAAATCACGTCGAATCTATGAAACCTCACTTTGCTGGTAATAGACTGCGTCTTCTAGAAAGTAGAAGTATTAGAACTCAATTCATCACGCTACTTCAACGCAGTTGGAGGATTTCTTTACGATATTTCATTCAATGCTAAACATGAGATGAATTCGATTCGAAGCCGCGACAATCTTGTGACAATTCACATTGTTCTAAGTTGTGAACTATACTGATTCAGAATCAAGCATGTATCAAAATTTAATTTTTTTTAATATAATAGTTTAGACAAGATGCTTATAAATGAAGTCTGCTCCAGTTATTTTCGTGTCTAGACATAAATATACGGTACGAATTAAAACAGCTAATAGTATGAGTAATACCAGCGCTTAATTTTTAAGTAGCACTCAATAGAGCACATGGATGTGTGCCATTAGCGCAGATATTAATCTCGTGAGCAATAACTCAATCGTAACAACGTAAATGTCACTGATATCCGGGTCGCGATTTATCGTTCGTATTATAGCAACACACTGAGTCGATCATTGAGAAATATTGCAGAACTTCAATATAAGTTATAATGTGATATATTATCCTCGTATTTTATGTGTATGTAAGCTTATTGTAATATAACTGCACCACCTATCCGATCTCTCAAATAAATACTCATTTCTATCGCGGGTTGTCTGGAAGAAATGGCTAACTAGCCATAAGACCGCCTCTTGTACTACACAATTTGTAATTATTGTAAGTAATCTGTGTTACTATATTACATTTGTATGTTGTGGTGTACAATAAAGCATAAATAAATAAATAAAATTTATATTTTAACGTGATAACGTCTAGTAATCTGATGAAAGCTACAGGGTACATTTCCAAAAAACATGACGTCATTGTCACAATTAGTGAGCGAGAGCGCGGAACAAGCGATAGGCACGATCGGTTTAAGCGTTCGGCTCACGATCGGCGAGGGCGGTCGGTCTAACTTATGATGCGTCCGAGTAGAAGAGACAGCGGCAGACGCACGCAATCTACACACGAACTGTCAACTGTTTTGTCAAATTGTCATTATTATTGTTTGTAAAATTAGTGAATGTGATTTCCATTGTTTATTACAACAACAATTACAGCAAAAAAGGTAATTAATTCTTGCATTCAAAGAATTTTTGGCGTGGTGAGAGGCTGCCTTTGAAAAGGAAGGATCGTTCCACCAGACGGTGTTGCGTCTGGTGGGCTACGCGCCACTTAACGTTTGTTGTCGGTTTCTTGTATATATATTCAATTGCTTTGAAAACTTCGAGAAAAACTTGAAAACGCGATGTAGGATACGTCAGTTTCTTCTAGTTCGTATATGGCGAGATAGATGTCGCTACAAATTTGATTAGTGATATAATCTCATATATTTGTTCTTTGATTATTAAAAAAGTAGCATCGGTCGGCGAGAGCAGTAATAATAGGTTATATTTTAATTTTGACTAAAAACTTATTAGGAATCATATAAACGATCATATAAAAAGTCGACTGTTTTTATTTAGTATTGAATAAAAAAATATATATATAAGTTGTAAATAAATTGTTAATAGCACATTGTTACTTGTAATTAATCTTTATAATTTAATTTAAAAAAAAATTTGAATGAACGAGTGCTATAACAAATGATGATTTACCGAAAAATATGTAATTAATTGAATTAACTCCTTGGGTATACTTCCGAAAAGCAGATACCGAATTTTCTCATGAAATTTGGCACGGACATTCCATTTGACTATCTAAGCATCCCCTTAAAAGGATTTTTGGCGGATCGTAATATTTTTCGAAATATTGAATTTTTTGAGTACGCTGTTTAGTACGCTCTATATAAGAAAGCGAAAAGTAGATACCGAATTTTCTCATAAAACTTGGCACAGACATTACATTTGATTATCTAAGAGTCCCCTTAAAAGGGTTTTTGGAGACTCGCAATATTTTTCGAAATATTGAATTTTTTGAGTATGCTGCTTAGCACGCTTATAATATATCTATATATTTATCGTCACGTTACACACACACACAGTACAGGTGTTATTTATACACATATATATAATCATTCCACTTTTTTATTTTCCCGGATACACACTTTATATTTTGTAATAATTCATTGAACGGATTTGTGTTCAATTTTTTAACGCGATTTTTTTTAGCGCGCGCTATAAAACCTCGCATAGATGATCGGCCATTGTTTCACTACGTATTCCGCCACTTTTTTTTTTTTTTGAAGGCTTAGAAATTCATTCCGCCGTTAGGGTTTTTTTTTAAGGTTAGGTTAGATTAAGATTTTTTTTAAATCATTAGGTTAGGTTAGGTTGTTAGGTCTTTTTTTTTTTTTTTTTTTTAATAGTTAGGGTTTTTTTAAAGGTTAGGTTAGGTTAAGATTTTTTTTAAATCGTCAGGTTAGGTTAGGTTGTTAGGTCTTTTTTTTTAATAGTTAGGGTTTTTTTTAAAGGTTAGGTTAGATTAAGATTTTTTTTAAATCGTTAGTTTAGGTTAGGTTGTTAGGTCTTTTTTTTTAATCGCTGTGAAATGCATTACGCATTCTAGGATAGGTTAGGTTAGGTTTTTTTTTTCCTTCTTCTTTTGATCGACTCGCTTCCTTATATAGAGTGTGCTAAGCAGTGTACTTAAAAAATTCAATATTTCGAAAAATATTGCATGCCGCCAAAAATCCCTTTAAGGGGACTCATAAATAGTCAAATAGAATGTCCGTGCCAAATTTCATGACGAAATTCGGTATCCGCTTTTCGGAAGTTTATCCAACTCCTTCTTTGTACTATACAAAATAATGGTAATTTAGTGATAATAATTCAATTCAAAATCAAAATCAAAATCAAAATATTTTATTCGTTATTAGGTGATTGATTACACACACTCAACGAACGTCAAAAAAAAAATGTCTCGGTAGACATCTACAATTACATCATCGGCTTTACTAAATATTACAATAATATAATAATGTTCCTAGTATAGGCCGAGAGAAAAAAAGCCGGAGGAAAAAAAACTCTCGGTACTCTTTTTACCATATCATATTTTGTACATACAATATGAAAAAATTATTCACAAAGAACGAGCAAATCATGTCACTGCCAAGCAGCCTTGTCATTTAAAAAATCTTTAATGCTATAATATGCCTTACTACATAATTTGGATTTAATGAAGTGTTTAAATTTATTTAGGGACAAGTCTTGCACATTACCAGGTAGTGTATTGTACATGCGTATTCGCTGGGTGCGTGACCCTAGCGCCATCTAACGATACAACTTACGGTGGCTCTTTTGAGAAAATAAACATGTATTGGATGTCAAATAGCTATTGAAAGAAATAAAATAATCTTGAAAAAAAAATTTTTTTCAATGTAAAATGTGTAATATACACAGAGTGAATATTAAATTTAAAAAAAATCCGTGGGTCAGCTAAAAACAGTAAGTAAAATAATTACAACAACTAAAACAAGTCTCAATAAGTGAATTAGGTTAAGCGGTATTAAAATCTGTCGAAATGTTTATTGTAAAATTAATATTGAATAAAAAATCATTATTAATATTAAAAAACAATCTAAAATAATATATAAAATAACAAATAGCTCTATTTAACATAATTATATATTTACGAATGTGTCTTAAATTTTAATTTTTTTTTAATTTAATTTGCATATAAAAAATGGAATTGGTGTTAAGAACGGGTTTAATAAAATAAAACAGGTATTGCTAAATCATTAACTATATCAAATAAAATAATATAAATAATAAATAATAAATAATATATAATAATAATAATATCTTAATTTTTTAGTCGATTATTTCTATTACTCTAAATATTTTAATCAAAACTAAATTTTATTACGTACCTACTCAAAACTGCGGATTCCTTGACTTTACGTCTTCTATAAACTGGTGGAAAAATAGTTGAGCGTAATTAGGACTTGATTCAACATTTGATTTTTCACCGCCAATGAAGTGTTCACTGCATATAACATCCATAGGTTTTGGAGATCATAACGATCCATCAATACTTTACAAAAAAAAAAAAAAAATATTACTCCGTTTTCTTACACCATATACACATGTATATGACATTATTCTATAGAATACGGTTGTAGGTTATAGTAATACTTACTTTTGCCCTTTAACAGCAGTTATCCATTTTTTTCGCTGATTTAATTTTCACTTGGCAAACGGAAACTTATAAAATTTACAATTACTATTTCTACTAGTATTTTTGCAATCGACTACACAACTATTTTGATGACCCATTTTATTTTATTTATTTAATTAAACTGACACACGTGTTATTTTTATGGTCATAGAAAATAAAGAGCCACCCGTAGTTCTATTTTGTCCGCAACGGGCGCTGACATCACTTTTGTGTCCCCCACTATGCCTTACGCACCCAGCCAATACAGTTACCTACAAAAGAGTTACTTATTTTGTGGAGCCTAAAATTAGGAATGGCCAATTTATTTTTATTTCTTAAATTTATATTATGTCTATCACAGTTCTTGACAAATTTATTTTTGTTTTTATGTGTGTATAATAAATTTTCAAAAATATATTGAGAGTAAACAGTTTGTGTTTTTATTTCCTTAAATTTATTTCGTAAAGACTCACGGGTGTCCATACCGTAGATAGCTCTGACAGCTCTCTTTTGCAAAATAAATATACATTGAATATCAGCAGCGTTTCCCCACAGCAGTAAACCATAAGTCATGATGCTGTGGAAATATCATTATGTGGAATATCAATTCATAATAGTATGCAATTTTTATCAATGTTGTTGTTCTGTTAATGTCTAAATTTGTTTTTTTATCAATGTTTTCTTATGATGTTATCACGCAACTAAAATTACCGTCCGTAAACCGACTTTACAGACAACCATTTTTTTTTTCACATTTAAAATTAATTCAGTAAAATTTTTTCACTCCCCAGTGAACACAATTATGTCAGAATGATGTCTGAATGACGTCATGCTACGTCATGATTTACGTAAGATGTGAGTCATATATGACTCATAATTTCCCACTTCCTGACGTAAGATTCTTACGTAAGATAGATGACGAAAATAGGACATAAATTCTTACTAATCAGTTTTTTACTACACAACATTTTGAAAATATTACAATACTGATAGAAAAAATAATTTGATACGTTTGAAACGTTTATCGTTATGTCCAAAATCACACCTGCACTACGGGACCTACAATGTAAATACTCCGTTTCAAGGTGAAATGACTTTGATTTATTAAAAAACCCTTGGTCAATTAATTTTGTATGGAGACCTATATGTAGATTCTGTAGAACCAAACGTTAGCGCGATTTAGCGGCTTGAAGCCGTCACATGCTTACGTAATTATGATATCACTTTGACTTCAGACTATGACTTGTAATTTATGTAAATTTATGATTTATTTCTTACGTAAATAGTATATAAATTATAATCACAATTATGACGTCTTATAACAGTCAAATATTAGGTCAGTACATAGGCAAGTTATTCTACTCTTTGGTCAGTACTATGTCATAATGATGTCATATTATATGACATCACATCAAAGTCATTTATAAAGTCATTTCTATGTCATATCTATGTAAATATTCTATGACCTCTATGTGATCTATCTATGACGTCATATGGAGGTCATGTGTTCACTGGGTCCATCAAAAATTACTAATTTGAATTATGTAATTTGAATGACATATTCATATTGCAAATTCAGTTACCGAGAAAAGGCGAAAAAACGAACGTCAAAATATCGGATTTCTATTGATTTCCATGACAGTTAAAAGTACGAAACTATCATAATAGATGGCGCTGATGGTCCAACGCTTGCTATCAGTGACGGCATACTAATCTGAGATAATTATGGTATCTGATTATGGGCCTTTTAAAACAAGCTCCAAGTTACACAGCGAGCAATGGAGATGGCAGACGAAGCAAGCTTAGGCTTGGTTCGTCTGCGGATTCATAATAGGAATTATGAGATCCACAGATGAACGAAGGTTACCGACTGCCTAGCAGATTTGCAATCTGAAGTGGCTGTGGGCACAGCACACAGTTGGTAGAACAAACGGCCGATAGGGCAAAAAGGTCTCGAGTGAAAATTACACAACGGCAAGCGCAGCGTTGGACTGCGGTCCACGAAATGGACAGACGACTGCAGAAAAGTACCTGGAGGTTGATAGGGTGGTCTACGTTCAGCAGTAGAATGATGACGATGATGGTATTTCGTGAATCGCGGTTAGTTAGAACCTTCAAATACTTGCACAACTACAAACTTAAGTAAAATTATGCGCGGGCGAAACGACAGGTACAATCACTTAAATCGGTACAGGTACATTTTACTTTTACACTATTCATAAATACTCTTATATTTGAGAGGTCACTCATAATATCCATTCAATATTAGTTTACTGCAGAGATATAAATCGATGTGATATTCAACAGTGAATTAAAAAAAATAAGAAAACTACTTTGGGAACAATGACGGTGAGATGAACAAATAAAATAATGAACAAATAATGAATGTTTGAAAAAGGAGATTGCAGTGGTCACAGCAAATGACTGCTGAGACATTTGTGCTGCTCATGACAATTCCTTGTATTGGTCATACAGATATGTGTCGTGGTCGATGAGTTTGTCTGTGTTATGTGTGTTTCCGGAACCCCAACAAATTTATTTATTTATTTAATTTTAGAAAAAATTAATAAGAATTCTTCTCTGGTGAAAATCTTATAACAGAAAACTATTCTCAGCACATGTCGTGGCAGTCGTAAATTGTTCAGACTTTAATAAAAAAAAATCCAATAAAGAGAACTGACATTGTTTGTATGCTTATCGGACAAGATTTCTTATCCATTTTGAGGGGGACACATACGGATATACACCGATAAAAAATTTATTTTATTTATTTATGCAAATGTGTGTTCCGAGCAGAAATCGAACCTGTAACTGTCGGCGTTAAAGCAATTATTCACCCATTACACCAGAATTTTTGACAATAAATTAACATTTAACATATACAATCGTCAATTAAGTTTATTTCTTTATAATATGTAAGTGTCATATAAAAAAGAAAGCCATACTATTATTATACATAGGGAATGTACATTCGATAAGAAATCTCAAAGGTAATTTATGTACATAAACAGAAACAACATAAATATATATGTACCACCTGAAAACATGACTACCACTTTTTTTTGAAGTCTGTAAATAAAGCGCTTTCTTGTAATTTTGTTTAAGTTTAACTAGAATGTTTAGTCCAGTCATTATAGTAAGTTCACCTCGGAATTCGAGATACCCAGCTGTAAGTTTGTAAATACTTGTATATTGACACCCTAAAAGTTGTCTCAAAACCTACAAATGGTAGGCTGTAAGCAACTATTAAATTTCAAGGTCAAAGGACACAAAAATCGGTTTTTTGCGCTTTCTTTGGAAATATCTCATTTCCTATGGGTTTTTGCTATTTATATTCAATATCAATATTGTAGAATACAAAATTCTCTACAAATTTTGTTTACAAATTTTTTTAAAACGATGAATCGTTTTCGAGATAGAGGGCGGAGAGCGCGCGGTCACAGCATCACTTCAGGTCAACCGGTGCCTCCGGTCGAAAACGCGCCATATATAGTTGATGAACTATCGATAAATCAATGATTATTAATATTTGTCAATTTTTATTAACTATTATATTTTATCATTTTTTTCCTAACCTATCCACTTTTTATTCAGTATTAATTTATTTAACAACACTTACCTGCCCATGTAATTGCAGAATTGTTAATGAAAATATAGGAATTATATTTGAATTTTAATCTAATTTTATTACCTTAACAGCTGGGTATCTCGAATTCCGAGATTCTTACCTAATTTAAGCTTTAATGACTGGACTATTAAGTAAATTAGTATCACGGTGATCAAAGTTACCTCATAGACAGCACGCGACTCCAACAATGATATACAGTTATTATTGTGAAGGGATCGCAACTACTACGAGAATGTGTCGTTCACCTGAAACGTGTTAGTTTCAGAGTATGTTCAGAGTTGGAATGATTATATGTTTAGGTATAAGCTAAGACTTTGAGTAAACTTTAACTAAATCAATGTATAGACGATACATGAAAGTTGAAACTGGAAATGATGTACTGTACTGGACTGTATCAGCTTGTAAACAACCCACTGTTGAGCGAAGACCTATTCTCCATATAGAGGAAGGGTTAGAGCTTAATCCACCACGCTGTTCCCCTGCGGGTCGGCGGATAATTTCCCTACCATGAGTAGAGATCGTTATCAGGTGTCTATGATAACAACCGGGACGTTACGTGCTCTCCGAGACACGGTGGGGAGACCCACAAGGACATGCACCCAGACCGGAAAGAAATATTTGTATAAATACAAATATCTGTCTCGAGCGTGAATCAAACCCGCGACCGCCGGCATTAAGCCGATTACACTTATCATTACACCAGAACGATGCCGGACAGAGACTACCGAAGGTAGTCTAGGTGTAGTATTTATATGTGTATTGATTACAGGTTGATTCAGTTTAGTTCAGACTCAGAGCGAAAATTAAAACCGAACCTGGAGCGAAACTACGTGTCACCGCCAACACCGCCAAGGAATCAGTGATGTCATGATCAGCACAAGAAATGTAAAGAGCACTAGTAACTACTAGTGGATGCCCATATATTAATATGTGTTCCTTTCTCTTTTTGTCTCCTTCAGATTTATACTAATCATAATGTCGATAAAATGAAAATGAAAATTGTGTAAGCCTTAAATAAACTCTGAAAGCTTTTCACTAGTGCAAATTGTCTATAAAGAAATTAATGTTTTAATGTGTTTGTAGAAAATTAATAATTTATAATTTTTTTCTCAGAAATATATAGTAATTGAACGTTTGAAATAAAATACTTCAAAATTAAGTGACTTTTAAAATACAATACAACAGCTGCTCCGGTGAAAGTTTCTTTTCTTTGTCGATTAATTTATACTAAAATTATAATGTTAATATAATAAAGTCTGAAACTTGGGATATAATGTTTAAGAAAACTTATTTATTATTTAATAAAAAATAATGAAATATATTTAATTTACGTGACCCGAAATACTAAATATAATAAAATAAGTTGTTACGTTATAATAAGTTCATAATTATATACAAATTAATATAACTTACTGCTATGATGATATGGTCACTAACCCGCCTGCAAGGCGTGGCGAGTATTGGCAAAAAAAGAGAAATGATGGGAGGTTCTTAGGTTCAGCAGTGGACGTCCAATGACTGATGTGGAGTGGATTTTTTCATTCTAACCTTAAAGATTTAAATACATTTACATCAGCAGCCTGAATCAATTACTGCTATGAAGTCTCACTTTTAAAAAAATTGATGACGTAATTTAAAAACAGTTCAAATTTATATATTACTACACAATGGACGGAACCTCGTTCAGTTGCAGTTTCTCTACTTGGTTTAATGCATCGAAGTGTGTCCGCAGTTCATTGTTAGGCTGAACTTCGCGCGAGAGAGCTGACGGTGAGGAATCATCTTCCGATGGAGTAACTACTTTTCTCGCAAAACAACTTCCATTTAAAAGTTTCACTGGTCAATGTTGAATTTTAAAGATTTACCTTTTATTACGAAACGTATATTATTTAATATGTTTTAGACAATCGCTGGAATTTGGCACACGATTAGATTAAACTAGCGGCCCACCCCGGCTGCGCAAAGGGTATGTATATATACCCAAACCTTCCTCATGAATAATTCTATCATCTAATCATCTATTGGTGAAAACCGCATGAAAATCCGTGCAGTAGTTATTGAGTTTATCGCTAACAGACAGACAGATCCGTCGGAGGACTTTGTTTTATAATAATTATGTAGTGATTGTTACATTAACTGGTGTGAAATACATGTGTACAAAATGTTTAGTATCTGTCTAACTTATAATATTATACCAATAAATAACAATAACGAACAACACATACCTAACTATATCAATAATTAATATTAATAAAATTAATATATTAATAGAATTAGTCTTTTGTATTTAGATAGGTTACCGATGTGATATTCTACCTCATAGAGCAGCGTATGGTCAGATAGCAATCACTGTTTACTCAATACTGGAGCCTCCACCTTCCGAAGACAGAGACCATTATTGGAACAACAAATAAACGAACAAGCCTTATCGACTCGGAGCTTACCTTGTTTACTCTTCGAACGACGTAATCAGACTCTATAGGTACTACTTTTAAATAAATTAAATTGAGCCTGTAAACCTCCCACTGCTGAGAAAAAGCCTATTCTCCATATAGGAGAAAGTTTAGAACTTAATCCGCCATGCTGCTCCATTGCGGTTTAGCGAGTAATTTACCTATCAAGAGTAACGATCCCTATTAGGTATATATAATAACAACGGGGACGAAAGGATTTTCGTGTTTTCCGAGGCACAATGAGCGACCTATAAGGATATGCGCTCAAACTAGGAACAAATATTTATACAAATACAAAATGCCCCGAGCGGAAATCGAACCCGTGACCGGTGGCGTTGAGGCAACTACTTTAGCAACTTCAACATTGATATACATGAATGAAATACTAAAGATCTTTTTGATACAATATTCGCTGAAGATATTTCTCTTATCTTTATAGTAGTAACTCTAAGCCTCAACAACAATTCGCATTAGCAAAGATTCAAGATTGTATCACAATAAACAACTTAGTATTAAACGCAAAAAGTTAACCAACTGCGAGTCGATCTCGTACACTAAAGATATCGTACATCTGTAAAATACCATCAACTTATGTTTAATGATTAAGTTAAACTGAAACATATTCCCTCACTTAATAGGTAATATTTGCATTAAATTTAGAAACAAATTAACAAAAAATAATCTAAAAAACGAACTAAAATTATATTTCACAAACAGAATATAGTAATAGTAACCACTTTTTGAATTTGTACGCCAAATTCTAGTTATTACTAATTGTATAAACAGTCTTCATGTATAATAATTATAATGTATAATACAAGTTTATGAATTAGTTACAACAGATCGAATATATAAAAGTACACAACTCAAACCTAAGTTGTTTTTCGCTGTGCTTTAATTGTATAAAATATGAAAATTTTGTAACAATAATAGAGATAATTTAATTTCTCAACTTTATTCTTATTTACTCAATGTAGTAATAAATTCAATAAATTTGAAATTAGATGACAAGTCTTTATTTATAATAACAAGGTAACATTATTGTTATATGGGACAGCTTCTATGAAAATAAAATCTTAAATTATAGTTATTTTAAGGATATTATGTTCAATTAAGTGAAGCAAACGCCGTCCGCCTCAATGTTGTTGTTCACGACCGGATGAGTGTTCTTCGCGAGAATTGTTTTCCACATAAATAAAGTATCTGAAAATTTATAAATTTTGGTGAAAGCAGCAGACACCGACATTTTAATAATTTTATTAGGTAATATGCATAAATTTCCTAATTTTCAAATTTGGTTGGCAAACAAAATAAAAAAAAAATAGATACGAAGTTTATATAAACTGTACGGAATTATCAATAAAATTAGGCACAACTTTATGTTTTGCTTTTCCCGTTTTTCACGACACGACTGCATTCTTGAACAAACGAAAGTTCGGGACTTCAATGTATTTAAAAAATAGCTCCTTTGACATTCGTCAAACGTGAACTTAATGACATCTTCAATGAAGGCAAAATTGACCCAGTCCAAGAGTTTACGTGCTTTATGACTCGCAGTGTCAAAGTGTAAATACCACAAGATTTTATATTGTTCAACAAAATATACGCTACAAAAAAAAAAAAAAATTAAAGGTTTTTACTCTACGCACATTCCACAGTGCTGGAAATCGTTGACACAAAAATTGTTGCGGACAATCTTTGTTAATTCGATGAGGTTAAATGCCACCGAGCCTGATTGTATTCAGTTTAGCGCGGAAAATAACGGCTGGCTGCTATTAGATGGTGTTTTTAAACCAACATGGTTATTCCACTCCACTGCAAGTTGAGAGTGTACTGTGTAATTCCACAAACTCGTCCAATAACTAAGACGATTCTGATATTTGCAGCGACGAAAGTGACAGCTGCGTGAAAGCTGATAATTCAAATTTTGAATGAAAGGCACGGAAATATACGATTTATTATTATTGTTATTATTCGCTTAAATATTTGATTTTTTGTTACCTACGTTTTATTTATCATATATATTATATATTAAATTTTTGTTTTAATTTTATAATTTTTCCTTTTGAGTAGTAAGACATTTTTTGGAGTATTTATTAAGTAGTTCCAACTAATGATTTCGCCAGTGGTTGAGAACAATAGTATTTTTTTCCTACCTCCTCCGAAAGTTCGATTTCGTCACTTCGTTCACAGGGACGAAAATCGATCTTTCGGCGGAGGTAGGAATAAATATACTATAACGCATGACGCAATGGCTTTAAAGCGTCGTACAGCTGGCAATCGCTATCCTTGTCTAATTAGTGATGTTGCGCGCTAACTCTCTTTCACTCTACCTTTAATATTTCGCATCTCTAACAGCTAGCAAGCCTTATTTGTGGCAAGATTTAGTTAGGCAACCGTATATCATAAAAACACGAAAAAATAGCTTTAATTTGATATATAAATGTACGTCATGATCGCATTAATGTATCCAAAATTGTTAAAAACACCTGTTAACACCTGTCTGCGAAGAACTGCGGCCAAGTACCCAATAGCAACCCTGGTTTTTCAAAGTATTTATATATATTGCTGTGAAGTGGATGATATTTTATTTAAAAAATAATGAATGAAATTTTATTGCAAAAAAATCAGTTCATAATAAATCCATTAAAAATACTAGCGGTGTTTTTTTTGATAAACAACTCTGTAGATTTATATTCTTTTAATCATAAATTTATGAAAAAATTAGGTTTCTAGCAAACACTCAATGAGCATACTAATTTATACTGAGATCGCAACTATTGTCTGAAAGTAGGTCTATAATTACTTCGTATATTAATACAAGATTATACTAATGATAAAGTTCTTTGAATTTAGTAACGCTGGCTAGTAGGACATACATAGCTTCAATTTATAATTGTGTAACTAAATTTAAAAATAAAGGGCATTGGCTATGGAAATATGGAAATTCTGCCTTCATGGCTTTTTTGGCTCAAGCTTAGGGGGTCGATTTGGTGTCGAATGAAAATAATTCGCCTTAATTTTTAGCTCTTTAATTCAAAAGGTTTTCGAGAATTTCAAAAAGACCTGTTTTTTTCGAAATTATTTTTATTTTTTAGTAAAATTCGGAATAAATCAATGATGATTGTTTCCCTAATTATTACGAGTTCAAAGCATGAAAAAATCATATGCTCTATGTAATTTTTTTATAGTTGAATATCATGCAAGTTTTTTTTTTCTAGCAGAATCTACGTTCTACACTATATTAGTGTATAATAAAGAGTCAATAGTAGTAAAAAAATAATATTTTTTTTAATGTTTTATACTTTAGGTCGAAACCAGTAATTTAAGAAAACTATGAACTATATGTAAAGATAAAAAAATCTAATGTATGTCATTATTGTGTCAAAATACATAATTGATAGTGATTTTTTACAAAAAACGTTATAATGTACCGGCAGTAGTAGGTATAGGAGTTATAGGACAGTTTTACTCGTATTTGTTGTTATATTCTACACTTTAAGTAAACTACACTTTAACTTTTAACAAAAAGGAAAATCTTGTTTTAAGTATTTAAGGGTTTAGGTACCATTATATCCTTATTTGACTACATTTTATTCTGTTATTAATTACAATAAACATTTTTTTTAATCAAATAAAAGAATCATCGGATCATAATGAAAAAATAGAAACGTGAATTCTGTAATTAATTAAATTTATTTAACAAATAATAAAATGTCAAACAAAACTATGGCTTAATATTCATTTTTCTTTGATTTTAATGATGATTGTTATAGCATCGATATTAAACGGGGATCGAGTTACGGATTCAATCAGAAGAGCTCAATTTAAAAACGCTTACAGTGTATCTGGATACGTTTTATCCAACAAAATGTAGATACAAAGTAAGGTCAAATCACGTGAAGGTAAAGCTTATCAGTGCTTCGTAAGGGATCCGGCGCTCAGACCGGCCGCGTGACACTACTGCAGACGGAGGAATAATGCGGTTACTATGTTACGAGATACGGTCGACATATAACTATAATGAAATATACAATACGGTAAACAATCCAAACGTTATAAATATTAAGCTAGGTAACATCGAAATATTACGCTTTTGCAATAGTAATATCAAACGTAGGGCCTAATCGAAAATTTTGCTTGGTGAATTTTATCTATTACGAAGTAATCAATGACAAGTTAGTTGAGGTTAGGTTTGATTTTTATTATTATTCCCAAAGGAGTTGCTGGTCTCCTACTGGGCACGTCCCCCGGGTGGCGGATAGGGGAAGCCACTCGGACGCCTTGCGAGTGGTCGGGGTCTTCGGACCCCCGTGGACCAAAACCAGCAGCGGTAGGCTCGAAAGCCCAGGAGGGGGATGACTCGCTCTTCCCCTCCATTCGGTGGCGCAAAAGCACAGTGGCTGGGCGCGGAGGCGCACAAGCCACTGGGCCCCTGGACCAGCTCATGTGCGCACCCAGCTCAGGGGGCTCGTCATCTGGGGTAGCTGGGGTTCAGTGGTGGGCGGGGCGCGAGGGCGCGTTGAGAGTGTGGGCATGGGAGGTATGGCCGGTGAGGGCGTGGCGTCGAGAGGGCGCGGAGATTTCGGTGGTAGGGCCGCCCCTGCTACTTCTCTGAATTAGCAGAATGGACCAGTCAAGCGGCTCCAATCACATGCGTCGGCGTCGGGGCGTCAAGGGTGTATGCGCGAGCGATTCCGTGGCGCCCCATTACGGCGGAGACGGTTCTTATTATTATTATACGTAAAAACGCGTCGTAGTGATCGTGCCGGCCTGCAAAGCCTGGATGAGATGAAAGCGACGACTCATCTTCCAACTCCCGTAGGTAATGATTGGTCATGGTTCTGTGGATAAATATATGTGTAAGATCGGATATGAAGCAACGGCGATTTGCCATCACTGTAGCGCAGACTAGGATACTTTACTACACACGTTGGAGGCGTGTCCGGCTTTGGACACTGAAGTCAGATATTTCCCTGCGAGCAATCATGTCAGCGATGCTCCGCAGTGATTCAGCTTGGGAGGCTGTACTCTCCTTATGTGAAACCATCATAGTCCAGAAGGGATGGCGAAGAAGAATCGGGAAAGGGCCGATCCATATCGGCGTGGACAACGTAGGCGTCATCGCCCCGGCCCCTTTGCCCGTACAATACCGGGGGAACAATAAATAGTATGAGAGGGGAATTGCACCTCTGTGTTCATACGGCCCTGAGAAGTAAGGCAGCTGGGCGGCCTCGAGCTACCGTACATCCATGCGCCATACGCCATAGCAGGGGCCTTAGCGTGTACAAATCCCACATAACCCAGGAGAAGCGGGCAGTGAGGGGTTGCTGATTAATCCTGAACCCCATCGTTGGCCCATTAAAGACATACGGTAATGCTTATTATCTTTCGTGCCATGACACGACCCTCTGTGATATACAGTTTATTTCGTAAACAATAATTATTTTGTACATCTCACGCAATATGCTAATAAAAGTGTAAAGCTATCAGTCTAGATAGTGAACTATAAACTTGTTTAAAGTATTAAAAAGCTATAAAACTGCTACTAAAATGAACTCGTAGAACTTTCTACCCATCGTACTCATTAGTAGTCATTAAATAGGAATATAGAAGAGTAATGAACGCAGGCAAGGTAATATTTTATCGCTAACAATATTTTGTTTAACTATTATTTACATAATTTATTAAAATATATTTCTTCTCCGTGTTTTTCATTGTGAATTTCTTTATATAAATTGCATTTTTATTTTATTTTACATATAAGCTATAGTTACATTCGAAAGGATTTTTTTTTAAGTTATCAATCAATCTTTGACAAAATTTCAGTGACATCTTGGGGTTTTATTTCTATCCGACACCATGTTCGGGTATAGTCGTCGATGTGTTGTTATCGACATATTTTTTTATTTATTTACTGACACACCAATAGCATAACATACAAAACATTACAATAATCACGTTCATGTACATAATCCGGTATGCATGCCACTTACTGGTGCATATATCACTCTCATAAGAAGACATTAAATTAAGTACAAAATAACATCGATCTACAGTTCTGGAGAACCGAAACACGTCACCCACTCCTACTCATCATGTACTCGTAGGTATATATTATACGTATATGTGTATCGGAATCGAGTCATAATCACAACTTATCGAAACGTTAGAGCTACGTTCGTATCATAAATAATACCATACCACCCCGAAGTTAGCTAGTCATAATGTTGACTAGCTAACTTCAGGTTGTCGGTTTTTTGTGACGGTGTTCGCGCGCATCGTAAAAATTTACCTTCATCATTTTTTCGTAACGCACCAAAATATATATTAAAAAAAAAACATTTTAGAGTGTAACGACGTTACTTACCCATTTGTACCTGAAACGTTACTGTATTTATAATTGAATCTGTCTCTGCCACATTGTGTTCTGATATTCGTTGATCAAGTATAATTAACGTCAACTACAACACCGAGCTCGCTGATGCGTGCGACAACGGCGTTTAACGTATAATTCTGACATACAAATACTATATTTGATCAAACAAACTTGTAATCATCAATGTATTTGAATGATGAAAACTATTCCGTGATATATACAGTAAATAGTTTCTCATTTGTTTCTAACTATAATATAATCATTTAATAGTTATTATACGAAGTCGGTTCACTGCTACGACGTAGACTCTGTTAAGCCCAATAGATACGAGGGTGCGTTTTTAAGTTCGCGGAATGATTGGGTTGGAGGGGGGTGATTAGACTCATTTGGATCGTAACGTGTTTAGTGACTCATAATTAGTATAAATACGAGATTTCATTGTTATTACACTATTAGTCTTTGAGCTATCGCCAACCAAACAACATAATCAGGAGTGAAATCTTTCAATGTATTAAATCTCTTTTTTTATTCTATAAACGTAAACAAAATATATTTATATTTTTCAACTTGTATATTCACCCAACTCTTCAATTTTATATATATATATATATAACAAATAGTTAAAATAATAAAAGAGTCCCTCATGTATTTACCGTGTATCGTTTGCTGTATCGAATATTACAATCGGCCGAGTGAGGTCGGTGCCGACGAAGCTCCGCGCAGAAATATGTATTAGACAACCTTTTAGTTACAATCTCTTTTAATTTTTATTACGAAATTTGTTATAAATCTAGTTTTTATCAGAATAATTAAACATAACTCTGATAAACAATTTTTGTGACAATATAAGTAAATTACAATAACGATAAGACCTGTAAGCTTATAGTAAAACTTGGTCTGATATTTTATAGTAAACAATTGCGCTGAATAAATTAAATGTAGTCGTATTAAAAAAAATTAGTTATCATAAGTCTGAAGTTCATAACGCTAACACAAAACAGAATCAAGAACAGAAAATCTGTAAAAATAGCTTTGAAGAAAGATTATGTAGCTTAAAAGAAGATTTATTAAAATTCTATTTCCCAGTCCATCGCATGCTATGAAGGAAATCTCTTATATCTCTTTAATTGCGAATCATAAAATTTTCTTATAACGTTTAACGGTTTTTCTTTGTAATATTCTCAGGAAGTTCGTTAAAATCAAAGCCGCTTATCTTCTTTACTTAAATAAACAGAAACTTTTAACTATGAATAACTTAAATTTACCAAACTCTGAAACTACAGCTTGTGCAAACAACGTTGTGATACCCCAGGTGTTTGTTATTGTTACAATGATACATAATCGCTCGAGCGAATTGAGTGTAAAGTTAAATTTGTAATGTAGTAATGTAATGTCCTGTAAACGATTTTGGAATAAATAAATCTTCTTTTCCTAGAAACGGGTTGGAGCTTCATTCTTCACATTACACGACCGTTTTGGTGTACGCACGACTACACGCACCACTACACTAGAACGGTTGTCAGATCGGTTCGGTGGAACAGTATACGTTATTTAATGAAACAGTAAAAAATTAATTCTATATATACACTATACTGCTGAAGTAGTTAATAAGTCAGTAGTCTGGCGACCACATTTTTCATGTCACATGCTCCGAATTGAAAGAATTCAAAAAAGATTTATTTGGCATTTAGCTTATTTGACAGGAGAATCTAAGAGATTAATTACATATAAAGACTACTATTAGATTAAATAAATTCAATATCGTTAGTATAGATAAATGTTTTGATATTATTGACTTATTATTTTTCTATAAGATTGTTAGAAATAAACTAGACTGTCCTCAACTACTAAATAAATTTCAATTGAGAGTTCCATGCAGATATCCACGAAAATATATTAAATCTTTGTTTATGGTACCATTTCGTAGAACACTTTTGGGTCGGAGTTCCCCAGTTCCACGTCTTTGTAAACTCTACAATACGTTTTCCAGTATGTGTGACGTCTTCCACGATTCAATATATAGTTTTAACAAGTCTATAACTAAACATGTAAACAAGTAAATTGCTGTTACCTATGTCTATTTGTATAATTTTAAGCATTTCAGAACAAATTTTTTTTTAATTTTTTTTTAATTCTTGTTCTTGTTTATCTCGTTTTGTTTAATGCATGCTGTGGTTATTAGTAAGTAGTTGTGCAATTGAATTGTCATTTTTTTTTTGTATTTTTATGTTTGTATTTATAAAATTGTAACAACCATGTATTGGTAATCCATAAATAAATAAATAAATAAAATAAAATAAATAAATAAATAAATAAAAGTAGGTGACCACAATCTGACGTAATTTCCCAGCATTCATAGCTGACATTGTTTGATGCATACACGTGTATTCCTCATGTGGGCAGCCTCTCAGAATATATGGCATATTTTGTCAAAATCCAACCACAAGTCTTGCTCCTATGTACAAAGGGATTAATTAAACGTTGCGCCACATATAGACGAGGAATTAAAACGACGAAGCAAATAGAACACTGGTGCACGAAGTAAACACTACAAGTATATGTATTTTCAGACCACCATCTCTGTCTAAAGAGCTTATCTTTTGTAAGTCACTTAACATTTTCCGATAAAAATCAGCTTTATAGACATTACATGAGTCGCAATAAAATTAATAATATCAATTCAACAATTCGATTCAAGTTGTTTTCTGGCTTTTATTCATTCATTTGGATTACGCTTCAAATAGTGACAAAATAATACTGATGATTTCGCCAATGTCGCGTAGAATGAAGAAGACACAAATTAGATTAATCGGTGGGGTCGAGATTACAGTGGCTTTTAGTTGTATTATTTATTAGTTAATGATGATTATAATTAGACAAATATTATTTCGCCAATATCACATGGAATGGAAAAGATACAAAGTAGATGATATAGGTAATGTGGTTGAGAATCCAATCTCATTAATCCGCCACTATGTACTATGATCGATACAAAAATTCTTGAAATGCCACAAATAAGATTCCCTTATGGAAATATTCCCTTTTTCGCTTTTTTAAAGATTCAGATTCAGATTCTTTTACAGATTTCTCTGAAAAGACTATGAAAGTCTTATTATTAGTAAACGCTGAAAAATGCTGAGAAATTCTGAAACAGTCAAATAATGTCTGGAATTTCGGACTGCAAAAAAGGTAATATTTCCATAAGGGTTATAAAGAACATTCTCAGATTTTAATCTAAATGATCCATTTTTAAAATGTTGGCTTTCTCAGCCTCTGGCTTTAATAACTCAAACACGCTGTACCTAAAACTACTGACACACTCGGGTGCTGTTATGTTGTAATAAAAATTACACAGTCTTTGCCCTACCATTGTTGTCAGAGAACAAAATATCTATCCTAGCCTTCCAATTCCTGTGGAAGTTTATATATATGAGTATGGCCGGAAGCAAATTGTGAAACACGGAGGCAGTCGAGTATCCTTCGGTTATCTCATTCCTTACCAAAGGAGTAGGTCGGCTTAAATTATAATAGAAGTCATTGATTCACTGATTTACAGTATATTTCACAACTTATATCTGCTCTATAACTTAAAATCTCATGTAAATGATCCAAAGTATATATTACACTCGACATTTCTCGACATTACGTTGATGATTATTACACGTCCGAATGATTGTAATTTTTTTTTTAAAGAAATATGAGATAATTTATTTGAAATTATTAATAGCTATTATTATATTATTATTATTATTATATTTATATTATTTACAGAGTTATGGTATAAATCATGTCTGCGTGGAATGGTGCCAAGCATACTGGCAACATTTCCCCGTTGAATTGCAATTCCGATTCTCATGGCAAAAAATGCACCGTCCCTCCTGTCACCAGGGGAGGCTATGAGACGTGGGGTCAATTCTTTTTGAATTTTTTGCTACTCCAAGGTCCAAGTGTTTCGACTGCAAAGGGCACAAAAACATAACTTGGCATAAGTGACGAATATTTGTGCCGTTTAGTCATTTCAGCTTTCTCCGCAGCGGCTCCCGGTCTTAAAGCTGTCTCCCTGACGTGAGACGGAGCTAATGTATCGATGCAGGTTGCGTCCCACAAAAGCGCCCGTCCCTTTTCCCAAGGAATCAGTGTTAATTAATTGTAATTTATAGTATATTTTTGTTTCTATGAGTTTATAAATGTTATTCTTTAACCTCTTTCAAAGATGATAGCATTAGCGCTTGCATTGACTGAAGTAGGTATTTTGCGCCTTTCGACGGTTTAGACTTCGACGATTATAGAGTAAGAGTACCCTCACGATATTCATATAATAAAATAAATATAAAGAACGTAATAATATAGATATCTAAGAAAACTAAATTGGCAATCTTAATTACGGTAATTAGTATAATTTTATTGCGTGACTTAAATACTTAGGTATTCTAAACGCATAAAATTTAGGTTTTGTATTACATAAATTTAACTTAGATATTAATCGTGACAGTATTTAACAAATAATTGACTAGTTCGACTTCATTACTTATTCAGATTCCAGTAGAGATAATTCAGAATTTTCAATATCACATTTTAATATAATATTTTGCTGAGTATGTCCTAACAGTGAGTAATATTTATTTTCTATTTTGTAAAAATGATTAATTATTATGTTCACAAAAACTGTAGCAGTAGTATTGCTCTCGGAATTAAAACATAACTTTTTTTCTGTTAAGCGTAACGAAATATGATTCGACGAAAACGACATTATAACCTTTTGGCTAACAACGTAATCACTTAAAAAGGTAAAATATGTAACGCTTTAATTTTATCAGCCTTCGTGAACAGAAACAATGATAAATAGATCTGGTTTAATGCGCTGAACAGAAACGAAGTTTTCAACGCGGTCTCTTTACGAATTTTGATATTTCTATAATTATTTATTATTTGCGTAAGTAGTAAATGAAATTAATTTGCAGGTGTAAAATAATTTTATTTTAATAACAACACTCTGTTACTATTAGTAAAAAAAAAGCTCTAAACCTCTCGATGTGGGTCAGGAGTCCCTTAAATATACGATATATGATTCAGATCAATTCAGTTTAAATTCAAATTTAATTATAAATATAAGTCAATAAGCCTACTTTATTGTACATCAAGGACTAATAAAATAAATATAAAACAAACCAATTTCTGAACGTTTTATTCCACTATAAATATATTTTAAAACTAATTTCTGTGTTATAAAGTCTGTTTTTGAGAAAGATCAAAGGTTTTAATCACAGAAGCGATGAAATAACGGTAAAACCCACTACGAGGGACTAGTTTCACATTGTAAATGGGTTAATCTTTTAAGCTACACATGTAAGAGTATGTATCAGTGTTTTAGACAAAGTATACGCTCGAGTTAGGTGAAAGATTAATATTAATGATATCGAGGGATCTTCTGTTTCAGACATGACTGTGTACTCTTTTAACTACTGTATGTGTGTGTGTGTGTGTGTGTTATGTTTGTGTGATTATTTGTAATCGTTGTATTCGAGATTTTTTAAATTAAAAACAAGAGTCAATCTGTATTATATGTATATACATATTATATGCCGAGCGGTGACCGGTAGAGAAGAATGTTGTAAAAGGCGACTAAGGCCATAGTGGTGCGAACAATTGTACATCAACTAGGATGATGATAGGCAGTAGGGTCACCATATCCACTGCTCGTCATTAAATAAAGTTCCAGATCTTGTCGACTTTTTTCCTAACTCCTCAAATGGATGGACCTATATAACGAAAGCTGGATCCGTTCTTGACAGAAGTCAAATTCAGCCTATTACTGTACTGTAGGTACATCAGCAGTACTAAGTCTGAGAAACTAGCCTCAACGACCCAGCCCAATCGACTAAAAAATTGGTGTGGATTTAGTGCTTTTTATGTGCTGATTAGTTGATCTAATTAGGAATTTCTTGCTAATTCCAAGACCGAAATATTGCTGACAAGGCCAATTTTTTTTAGGAAATAAAGTCTAAGTATGAAATTTTTACGAAAAAGTGCTATTGAGATGGCATGATAAACGCTAAAATGGTCATCTCAATAAACATATTAGTTAAATTTGAGGATTCTCTGGAGAATTTTATAATAAAAAAAACATGGGTCTAACTCGATTAGTCCTCAGGAATTGGTTGCTAATTAGTTGCTCCGTTGACGTTGACGACCGTTCTGGTGTAATGGTGCGAATAGTTGCCTCAACGCCGCGCACCGGCGGTTGCGAGTTCAATTCCCGCTCGGGACAGATATTTGTATTTGTATAAATATTTGTTTCCGGTCTGAGTGTATGTCCTTGTGGGTCTTCCCCACCGTGTCTCGGAGAGCGCGTAAAGCCGTTGGTCCCGGTTGTTATCATAGACACCTGATAACGATCTCTACTCATGGTAGGGAAATTAAAACCGCAGTGGAGCAGCGTGATGGATTGAGCACCATCACTTCTTCTATATGGAGAAGTGGCATTTGCTTTACAACCGGGTTGTTATCATAAACACCTGATAACGATCGTTATCCATGGTAGGGAAATTATTCGCCAACCCGCAGTGGAGTAGCGTGGTGGATTAAGCTCCAACACTTCTTCTATATGGAGAAGAAGCCCTCGCTCAGCAGCAGTTTACAGGCTGAAACAGTAGTTGCTCCTGTTCTGATACAGTTGATCACTACATATTGCAACTACAGTGTCAAGAAGTAATTCTAGAATTATCTGGAGTATGAAAGTACACTAGTTGCAATATCCAGTACTCGACTGTATCAGAACAGGCGCAACTAATGCCATAACCACTTTGTCCTTAGTCCCTTTTTACGACACCTCGGCAAGAAAGTGGCTTTTCTGCCGGTCACCGCACAGTATCCACCAGTCTCAAATCTCGAAAGTGTTTTTTTACTATGACAAATTTCAACCTTGAATGTAACCTTACTCTGCCTTTGCTCTCTGACCACCGGGTGTGACGTGACACAAATACTTTTATTCTGAATAAAAGGATAAGCACAATAAGTAGGTATTTGACATTTTTATAATTAAGTATTAATTTTTGATTTTCGAGTTTATCAGTTGATAAATATAAAATTATTTGGAACATCTTAAAGTTACATCGTTTGAAACAACTCACAAGCGCATGTTTACACAAACCTTTTCAATACTACATATTTACAGCTCACTGAACAGTGATTGAACATCGGAACGAGATACAATATAAGCTTTATATTTACATAGACCTTTTGATCTTCTAAAATACAAATATCTCACAATCTTGTCACATACGAGTATGTCGTAAAATGTTCAACGTTAACGCTCGTAAATAATGTTTTTTGTTTTTTTTTTGTTTTATTCGCTATGAAAATAAACGGAGCATGGTCAATTCTAAATTACTATCTTAATTTTTTTTATTGCTAAATTGTAGCCTATGTGTTGTTATGATGTATAAGCTATATTATTGTGGTAATTTTTATTGAAATCAGTTCAGTAGTTTTTGCGTGAAAGAATAACAAACATCCATCCATATTCACAAACTTTCGCATTTATAATAATTATATGTTATGGAAGAAAAGGTTTCATATTAAACATAGTTAAACATTCAATGATATTTTAATTATAATGGTTTTTTTTTTATTGAAACCAAACTTCATACAGATACATTTTAAATGTTTTTTTTTTTTTCGATTACAGTATAGTTATATAATGAAATATTAAAATAGCAGACTCGTTAAAATACTTTTAAAATAAACCCGATTTTCATGCCTGTCACACCTGATTGGCCTCGAACTCACCGAGGCCGGTCTTAGCTAGTCCCCATATTTTGTTTAGTGGGTATAACAGTCTCTATATTTTAACAAATATATAAACTATATAATATTATTATATAATATTTTAACAAATTTAAGATTTGTTAAAATATGTGTTGTCGGCTTTAAGCTGGCTCTTTAACAAATATATTTTGTAGCAAAACGAAACACGAATGATCCAAAATTTATCAACAAAATGTCTCACGACTGAAGCCATAAGGGACCGGCCTTCTGTGTCCGTAAATAACTCAAGACTAGAAAAATCCTTGTTATATAAATTCTTTCTTATTTAATAATATAGTTTATTACGTAACTTATACGAGTTTATAAGAATAATTTCGTTCAGATATAACAATATTGATTGTCGTTATTGACGACTATTTGGTGTTGTTTTTAAGAGTTTCATATAAGGTACCGCCGATGATCGCGGTTTCGATTTCCGCTCGGATGGGATATTTGTGTTTATATAATTTGTTTTTGTCTGGTTCTTGAGGACTACCTACCACGCCTCCGAGAACAAATAAAGTCGTTGGTCCTGATTATTTATTTACTCTTTATTATACACACCAAAAAGAAACAAACTGTTTGAGTTTAAAATAAAAGACTGATTTACAAAAGGCGATCTTGTCGCTGAGCAGTGATATCTTCCAGACAACCAACGTAAAAGAAGTTAATGAGAAACAAGCGGAGAGGGTGTACAGAGTCATAAAAAAAAAGTCAAAAACAAACTATACATAAACAACAAATCAATACAAATCACTATAATATAAAACAACGTATTACATATACAGTATATACTACATATTTATTCATTTGGATATAGGATATTTGGCGCGAGCTTGGGGAGGCCTATGTCCACCAGTGGACTGCGATAGGCTGATGCGATGCGATGCGATGCGGTGCACTACATATAGAACTTAGTACTTACCTCGTGTAATTTATATATATATTAATTACACGACGACAATCAGTAGGTACTCTTGGTAGATATTAGACAGAAAGTAATCCTCGAGATTTTAACATTATAAAAAAAAAAAAATGTTTGTCTAGTTGTTTAATATTAATTAAAAACTTAAAAAAGAAATCTGTAAAATATTAACAAAAATGAAATTCGTGTTTAGTTGAAAATAAATTACAAAGATTTTACGGAACATCTGAACGTATAAAAAGGAAAAACATTCTCGTAAACGATGCGTCGACGCGACGGCTATTCGTACCTCTCGACATTGAGTGATGAGCGCTACGGGCGATATCGGTCTACATATCATGTCATATTTGTACTCAACTGCAGCGGGTTACAAAGGATTACATTTTTATTTGTGTGTCTTCAATGCGTCAGTATATAAAAAAGAAATAACAAGTTTTTTTTTTTTTTTGTTCCATAATGATGACAAACTTCATATTAAGTTAGACTAACGAACTGAATGGCGCAGAAGTAAGGGAACTTTTACTTTTATACTCTAATGAAATTAACGTTATTCCATTATAAAACAAACAGCAAATATTTTAATTTGTATACTCTAAAGGTTGCTTTGTTAAAATTTCAAAACACAGTTCATATTGATGTCGAATTGGCGTCCCGAGATGAGGGATGATCCTTAGATGATCTGTGACCATGACCCTCGTGAAATGTCACGGAAAACTTTTATTGGCAAGGATTCCGATTACGTACTGTGACCTCAAAAGTATATTACGGTTTCAGATTCAGGCATTTACGATCGAAATTTACGTACCATCGTGGTTCGGAACCGGCACACCGTCGCGGTATATATACTCGTATATATGTTATTTGATGTATTTATATACATATATTTGTTACTCTGTTGTTACCGTCTACAATTTTTTTTTTATTTGCCCTAAAGTTTGACTGAGAGAGAATGCTACTAGGCATTAAATCCGTCTTTTGTATAAACTGTTACGTTTTACATTCTTGGTCAATAAAGTGTTTAAATAAATAAGTAAATCAGAGTTATAGATTACGGAGTGGAGCTCTAAAAGAAAAAAGAGATTTACTTTGGAATAAAAATAACAAAAAAGAACAATATAAATAAACGCGACTTAAAAACTAAAACAACGGTTGCCAACAAGGCTCTCACTAAAAATGTGCTGCGTCTGTAAGGATACAGCGCGTTTCTTCCGTGAAGACATATTATATTACACTACAGACGGCGCCAAGGTCAATATCAATATAAACAAGTTATATTGAACTATTCATTATACTGTACCAGGCTGTAAACCACCCAATGCTGAGCCTCTTCTCCGTATAGAAGAGTCTCATTATATACAAAAAATAATTAAGTAAAAAAAAATATTACATAATATATAAACATGGGAATTTTTGAATATACACATATTATACATTGAAAAAATTTTGGAAACTATTTTAAGAGAGTATTTTATAATCGATACTAAAGGCGAAACTGTAATTGATTCAATTTTTTTGTCCGCGTGTCTGTATCTTGGTCGCGCATCACTCCGATTGTACGAGTATCTGTTAAATATTACAAGGTCTTTGGTTTAACAGTTCAGTAATTACTAATTACAGACCGTATCCAGTATTAGTTCCAAATTACTTGTAACTCGAAACATACTTCTGTACATTCCGATTGCCGATAATATTTCTATATTTAAACGTACGCCTAATTTTAACCTGTTTTAAGTACTTGATCTTATAGGCCGATTAAAGAGATGAGACACGTGAACACAGTCATGGGTACCTACGGCTTGTTTTAAATAAATGACATGCAAGTTTGCAACACAAAGACAATGCAAAGTTACCTTTTCGGTTAAGACCCTTTTAACCGTTTTTTTTTTTTCTTTTTTTATAATATAATCCTTAAGACTTGTGAGTAAATATTTATACTTACTAATATCCCGATCCGTAAAATTAAAACTCCCATTAAAATCAACTCTAAATCGTTGCAGAACAGTGCGGTGCTTTGTATGCTCTGTCTCGTTATGAACAATGACTTTTGTAACTAAAACTATTTAGAATTCAGCTACATTACATGATACTGCGTAGTTTTAACTTTATTATAGAAATTATTCGTCAACGCAGTAACATATCAAGTCAATTATTGAGCTCAATTTTATATATTATATTGTACTGTACTACAACAGCTTGTAACAATCCACTGCTGAGCGAAGGCCTTTTCTCCATATAGAAGAAGGGTTGAAGCTTAATCGACCACGCTGCTCCACTGCGGTATGGCGGATAATATCCCTCATATGTGTAACGATCATTACCAGCTGTCCATGATACTGGGGCCACACTACCGGGAAATGCCGTTGACTGTGGCGTTGAACGTAGGTGTGGCCACCACTCATCGCGATAATTTAACAACGTCATTCACGTTGCCGTTGGACGTTGGGCGATAGTTGCGGCCACACTAGCGGGAAACGCCGTTTACTATGGCGATGAACGTAGGTGTAGCCACGACTCACCGGGAAATGCCGTTTACTATGGCGATGAACGTAGGTGTGGCCACGACTCATCGCAATAATTTTACAACGGCATTCACATTGCCGTTGGACGTTGGGCGATAGTTCAAGTGGCGGTACATCAAAAGAGATAACCGCGTGAGTTAAGGGGTCTGGCCACCCTGGCGGAACAAAAAATGCACTGTTTTTTTAATTAAATTAATAAATTCGAAACTATGGGCCGGAATATTTTTATTTTTTTACTCAATATCACAAAAGGGCTTCAAAAATAACATTGTAAAATTTTATTTGAAAATATTAAAAAATAAGTGTGTAATAATATAAATTAAGATGCCTCTAACTTGGCCAATTTTTAGTGTTTCGATACGCAAAAGGTCTTAAAATGTCCGTTACAGTTCAGGGTTTATTAAAAAAAATAAAAAAATAAAAATGAAAAAAAATAATCCAGGGTGGCCAGACCCCTTAATACGTTGAAGCGGCCACACAGCACACTACGAACATATGTCATTGTGCACCGTGAGCGCGACGGAATCGCACGTGTTTGTTTTCGATAAATACATACTATGACTATGGAGTGGAGTAACGAAAAAGTAATTACGTTTACGGATTCGAGATTCAAAATTTATAAGAATCGTGCGTCACAAAATGATGCTTAGCGACGAATAACGGAATTATTACCTTTTAAAACAACTTAACCAACAACTTTAACTTTCGGTGAAATAAAGATAATAAAAGATCGAAAAATTATGTAAAAGCCACATTAATTACTTTAATATATTCTTTATTCTTTATTGCACTTAAAAATTGAACAGTAATATAATCACATGTATCATTAATATTATTCCAATTGCCTGAAATATATAATATATAAATAAATGAAAGACACAGGTAAATACAGAGTTTGTTGTTTTATTTTGTAGTATAAAAATGTTGTTTCAATTTAATTGAATAGATAATAGTAATAATAGATATAATAACTCTTAATAAAAAATGTTTGTCTGTAAAGTCGGTTTACGGACGATAAATAATTTTTACGTGTTGACGTCATAAGAAAACATTGATGATAAATTACATACTTTTATGAACGGAATTGAATTATTTGTTATCACTGAATTATCATTATTTTGTATAACATATATTTATTATATATTATTATTGTTATGCCATCTGCCCATCTGCAAATGCAATATTACTGTCAATCTCAGGTCGTCTGGCAAAACGTTCAATAATATTTATAGATATACATAATTAATACTTATTATTATATGTTTCTTATTTAATCTCAGATAGCCGGGAAGTTGATGGCATGCATATGTTCATGATGACTGACCCGTTGGCGCAGTTTACAGTGACCCTGTTTTCTGCTCCAAGGGTTGTGGGTTTGATTCCCGCCCCGAGTCTGGGTGTAATGTATGTGTATTCATATATGTATTATTTATATGTATATTTATTTTAAAAAAATGTATATCAGTCGGCTGTTACCTAAAACACAGGCATTAGGTTGCCTACCTTACAGACGACCGTGTGTGTGTGTGTTAAACATATTTATTTATTTATTATTTATACAAAAAAAAATTACACTCATCAAATACAGAGTTGCGCCGTCAACGTCTATCTTGCTTGAAATTCAAATAACATTAGCGCCAATTTTATCGCCAAGAATGGGCGTTGACGTTGAACTTTCAAGTGTAGCCACTCACTTCATCGCACTAAAATTATCGGAATGTCTACCGCGATGATAGGCATTGACGTTTCCCGCTAGTGTGGCCCCTGCGTGATAACGACCGGGACCGACGGCTTTACGTGCTCTTCGAGGCACGGTGGGGAACCCACAACGGCATACACTCAGACCGGAAACAAATATTTGCACAAGTACAAATATCTGCCCCGAGCGGGAATCGAACCCGAGACCACCGGCACGTGGTTAGAGGCGACTACTCGCACAACTACACCAGAACGGTTGTAATTTATTTAAACTATGCGTATTTAATTTTTACTTAAATAAATTCTTTATATAAACATAGATAAGTTGAAAAAGCATAGATAAAAAACATACACCTTTAATTTAACTTGTTGATAATTTTTGCATTGTTTATACAATAGGCAAAATTTTAACGACGACTCGCACCACTACACCAGAACGGTCGTCTAAACTATTGAATAAATGTTATTCTGTAAGATGGATCGTAACTGTATTTATAAATGTTATGTTAAAGAGTGTCTTCGTAAATGTATGCATTTTTTTTGTTTCCGTTTCCTGACACTGGTGGCTCCTAATTCTTCCTTTGTTATGTGTCGAGCGCCAGATGTCGATATAAAATAGACGTGTTCTTTTAGAAATCGAACCTGACTTTCATTTAAATATTTCTGCAATCCAATATTAACCTATCTAATCGATTATACACACATATTAATTTTACATATCCGTATCCTACAAGCAAGCACGGCTCCGCTTCGCACAACAGACTCAATTGTTATTCTACAAAACAGTTTGTCGTTATGTTCAATTTATACTAAGGATTAAATACGCTTCATAAACATTATGAAATAACATCGACCCTACTGAATATTCAACAGTGATGCACCGTTTAACAAAAATATGTTCAGCGTAGCGATTCAGGATTAAAAAGCTAACTGGATTGAAACTGGATTGCTCCGATAACATTTATATAACTTCTGACGCATGAAAGTTGAACCTGACTTAATTACGAAGTAATTGGTTCATTTATTTGGATTAATGTCTTTCAATAGCGCCACAATAGTATGAATTCTCTAATGTCAGGTACAATGGAAAAGACACGAAGGAGATTAATCGGTGTGGTCGAGATTACAAACTCAATAGTTCGTCGCACGCACCGCTAGCGTATCGACGCGCGTGTGTTCTCTCGGGGTCATTGGCCTCCTTTATCGAAAATGACATCGCATACAGTGAAGTGTGCTAATTGTAATGTTGTTATTGATGAATTGTTGACATTTATTATGAATAAAGTGGATGTGATGGACCAAGAAAGTATAGTTCGTATATGTGTCTCATCATTCGATGTCGAGGAAGTTGAGAAATCGAAAAAACTCCTCTTCGATTCCATTTCCACCGATATCAAAAACATTAAACGAAAGAAAAAAAATGATGGTAAAATACAGAGAGATCTAGAGGACATATTAACTGTAATTAAAAGTACGGATCCAGAAAAGATTCCTATTTTTGTGGCTAAAGAACTACATAGACTACCGCCAGTCACCTTCGATCACGTAGACGTAACTAGCCTTTTAAAAGATATAACTATCTTGAAATCTCAGCTGGATCAAATTAAGAACAATTACGTAACAATTGACCAATTAAAGGAATTAAAATCAAAAATGAAAAATTTTAAATGTGATACGTTATTTTATACACCTAATCAGACACCCTCATACATAAATGAAAAAGTGCGGAGGGTAAATCTTGCTGATATCGAGTCGCGGTCTATGAACTCACCTGTGGCGGAGTCTATGATCCAGAAACAGAGACAAAATGAATATTTGTCTCGCTCATTCCCACATTCTGTGCCCGCGCCGGCTTTGGAGGTGGGATCTATGAATCATTGTCACAGCGACCTAGCGGCGAATAATAGCGAGACAGCACCTGTTTGTATAGACGGTGAGGAAAGTAAACAAAACAGGCAAACGAATTGTTTACAACAGAATCGTACATTTGCGGCGGTGGCGAGAACAAATAGAATGATTCAAAACAGTGATAATGAAAGTTGGACATTAGTGCATAATAAAAGAAAGACAAATAATAAATTCACAACTTTGAGGGGGAAAGCGAGCATTGATGAAAATAGCAAATTTAAGCCTGCTGATACTAAGATACCCCTGTTTATCACTAATGTTCATAAGGATGTGTCGGAGGATGACGTGGCCGAGTATATCTTCACTAGAACTGAAGAGAAAGTAAGTCCTATTAAGATTAAAATGGCACGAGAACGTAATTACAGCGCCTTTAAAATATATGTAAGCAAAGTTAATTTGCATATATATCTTGATGACAGTATGTGGCCCATGGGCATTTCTTTTAGGCGCTTCGTTCATATGACGGGGAAAAATGAAAGCCATCAACAACGTGTGGCAGAGAGGCATCATAAAGAAGACACCATTAATGGATAAAAAAAGGAAATGTAAGATTTATTTCTTTTAATTGCAAGTCTCTAAAAAGATCTTTAGATGGAGTAAGAGATCTATGCAGTAGAGCGGACATCATAGCATTACAGGAGACGTGGCTACTTCCTCATGAGTTGCCTGAGCTAGAGGGTATCAGTAAGGAGTTTGGATGCACAGGAACATCTGCGATAGACGTCTCAGCGGGCCTCCTTACGGGCAGGCCTTACGGTGGAGTTGCTATTCTGTGGAGAAAAAGTGTATTTCGATCGGTCTCAGTTATTGACTGTGGTGATGTTCGCTTATCTGCGGTGAAAATACAAGTAAGTGGTGCGCCTTTTATGTTATTTAGCGTTTATATGCCAACTGACTGTGCCGATAACCTGGCTACTTTCACTCAGTGCTTAAGTTCGATAAGTGCTATTATTGAAGAAAATAGTGACTGCTCGGTGGTTTACGTATTAGGTGATTTCAATGCACATCCTAACGAACTCTTTTGTAAACATCTATTGGATTTTTGTGATGATCAGAAGTGGACTTGTATAGACCTTAATTTTATGAAAACTGACGACACGTACACTTTTATTAGTGAGGCCCATGGTTGTGTGAGATGGTTGGACCATTGTGTTGTCACGAATGCAGCGCTGTCGACAGTAGTTAATGTACAAGTAGAGTATGACGTGCAATGGTCTGATCATTTCCCTCTTATAATAGATTGTGAATTGGATCTGTTGTCGTATAGTCACACAACGGCCTCTGCACGGGTATTCAATGGGGTTGTATGGGGTGAACGTACAGAAGAACAAGCCCGGAGATACAGTAAATTATGTAATGATCAATTACGAGAAATTGATGTCCCGGGCGAAATGAGTCATTGTTGCGGTAGAACATGTGCTAATGTTGAGCACCAGCTATTGGTAAAAAATATGTACTTAAAACTGGTTACAATATTGTCCGATGCAGCAGCAGCCACGTGTAAAAAGGTGAGGGTAAGAAGGAGGGGTGGTTATGTTGCGGGGTGGAACAGTTACGTAGCATCCTACCACAGGGAGGCCAGGCTAAGGTTTTTGGCCTGGGTGGAAGCGGGAAAACCTAATACGGGACAGACATATATTGACATGAAAGAAAGTAGGAAATTGTTTAAGCAAAAGCTAAAGTGGTGCCAAGATAGGCAGGAACAAATTAAAATGGATGCACTTGCATGCCATCACTCCGCTAACAATTTCAAACAGTTCTGGAAAGAGACGGGAAATATGAGCCGAAGGCCTGGCCTTCCTGTGAGCGTTGATGGTATTAGCGATCAACATATGATTGCTAATATGTTTAGGGAACATTTTAGGGTAAAACCGCAGCATAACACTGGTATGTCTCGGTCGCTTGGTGCTGAGAGCTTCAGCCGGATTAGGGTTAGGTTTACAGCGAAGGAGGTTAGTCGCGTTATCAAAGGAATGACTAAAGGTAAATCCCCTGGATATGACGGTCTCAGCATCGAGCATCTTAGGCATGCCGGGGTCTGCCTGCCACGCGTCCTATCCCAATTTTATAATCTTTGTCTTTGCCACGGCTATTTGCCTGAGGAACTTACTAAAACTATAGTGGTTCCTATTATAAAGAACAGAACTGGGGACATCTCGGATAGAAATAACTACCGTCCCATCTCTCTTGCGAACATAATGGCCAAGGTGCTGGACGGCCTGCTTAATGACATTCTTATAAAACATATAAAGCTGCACGAAGCCCAATTCGGTTTCAGGAGTGGGCTTTCCACTGAAAGTGCCATATTATGTCTTAAGCAGGCTGTAAAGTACTATACGGATAGGAAAACGCCGGTATATGCGTGTTTCCTGGACTTGTCAAAAGCTTTTGACACGGTCCTATATGGTAAGCTCTGGGACAAGTTGGGCAGTGCGGGTGTGCCGGTGGAAGTAGTATCGTTGCTACAGGAATGGTATCGCTGCCAGCAGAACCAGGTGAGATGGGCTGGAGCTCTATCCGAGCCTTACGGTATGGATTGCGGCGTTAGGCAGGGTGGACTGACCTCTCCTTTATTATTTAACCTGTACATGAATGACCTTATCGGTGAGCTCAGCAGCACTCATACCGGTTGTCATATCGATAATGTATCCATCAATAATATTAGTTACGCAGACGATATGGTGCTGCTGGGACCAACGGTGGGAGCTATACGCAAAATGTTAAATATATGTAAATCATATGCGGCGGAGCATGGACTGACGTAAAATTGCCTCATTATTAAGACGGTTGAGAGACAGCAGCAATGGCATCCTCAGGATGATTGCCTCGCGCACAGATTGCCCGATCCAACACAGAATGATGTGTATCACAACAGGACAGCATTGACTCATTTTAATTTAATTGATATTGTGTTATTGTATTTTTATTATTTAATAATTGTATAATATTATTGTTTATTATTTTATTTTTATTTTTCTAATCATGACATTTAATTTGAATTTTTGAACTTTGACGCAATGTTATTTAATTATTATTAATTTAAATTGACTGACATTACCTTATATTGACTTACATTTTATTTAATTCAATGTTAAATTATGTTTTCATTTTTCTTTGCTTACTTCTGTTATAATGTTATAATGTTTGTAGTTTTTATTTCCATTTTCTATGTTTTACCGTGTTCTACTTGTATCTCCTAATGTAAAATAATGTTTATTTTTATTTATTTATTGTAAATTTTATATGGACATCTTGTCTGAAATAAAAGTTTATTATTATTAATAGAATTTTGAAGACCGTAGAAATTGTAGGTATTTTATGATCGACTCTTATCCTAGAAAAACACAAACGCAACACGAAAGATATATACATTACTACACATGGATACACTTTGTTTATCTATACTAACATTATAAAGAAGAGTTTGTTTGTTTGTTTGAACGCGCTAATATCAGGAACTACTGGTTCAAATTGAAAAATTATTTTTGTGTTGGATAGTCCATTTACAGAGGAAGGCTATATAACAATACGCTACGACCAGTAGGTTCTGAGCAATAATAAGAAACGTTACAAAAACGGGAAAAAATATTCTTCTTTACGAGCTTCCGTTGCGTCCTTTATTATTTAGTAGACTCTCTTTAGTAGACTCATGACGTTCAGTGAATAATTGTAATAATTTTATGCTGAATAAAATATTTTGACTTTGACTTTTTTCTTCTTTTCGACAAATATTATATTACAGTTCCAATTTTAAAATAAACATAACATCACGCTTTTTATTCCTCGAAGGAATAGGCAGAGATGCACATATTAAATGTAACACCCACTTTTCGCCGGTTATGAGTCCCATGTACTCGTAATAGGGAGCGAGCCTATTGCCATACACCGTGCACCATTTCAGACTCCGTGCGATGAAACCGCGGGGTACAGTTAGTAATATATTTATATACATCTACACAACTTTAGAACAATCATAAAATACATTTACAATTTAATTTTATTTCGTTTAATATATTAAGTATTAACACAAAGCACAAAATTAACGAAAGAACTAAAAGGATTAAACAAAATCATTAACAGTACGAAATAATTATAGAGAACATTAAAATGTCACTAACGTCACTGAACCACATGTTCACTGAAGTTTAACATCGCGGTTACATCCGATCTATTTTGGAATTAGTGAAACTCATTAATCCTAATTAATGAATTAATGTAGACACTTAACCAACACCACTACAGAATTTAATTGAAAACAAACTATATAGCTTTTATCAAATTTAATTACTTTGTACCTCTAGTTTTAAATAAAATTTCGAAAATAAATTATGACATTATACATCAAGTATCAAAATGAGTTTGAATACTTGTAGTGATGTGGGTATACGACAACATTTAGTTAATTTCCCGCGCTTTTTCAAAATCAACTCCGTGTGTCAGACTTTACAACACACGCACACACACGTAATAGAACACGTGAATTTACATCAGACAGTCGCATATTTAAATAGTTGGTACTACGCATTTTTTTTTTCAAAGTGATATAAATATCAGTATTAAAGAAAAAGATATGTGTGTTTCGTTGTGACATGACACACATATCTACAATTCGCAGTGAAACCGCGGTGAAGAGCTAGTTCCCGTTACAATATAGTAGATCCAGTATACCAGGCATTTTTATTATTGAGGCAGCCATGATAATTTAATCTTTTCGTTACTTTGTAATGTACAAAGATAATCTGACGCAGTCAATCTTCTAATTTACTAATTACTTAGAAAAACGCGAGCCCTGTTTTATTACACGGACAATTATCATAAAGTTACCTTTTATAACCCTCGTAATATTATTAGAGAACGTTTTGAGAAATTTAATATTTCCATTTTGTTTCACTAAAAAAATTTTAGTTTGCGATATTATGAAAAGTTCGGTAAACACAGGAAGAGTATTAGGTTTCGTAGCATTTAGAATATACATTCCGAAAATGGATTTTTTTTAAGAATTAGCTTATTCGAATCGAATTGAAAGTTAATTTTGACACTTACGCCTTCAATAATCGTTCGACTTAATACTCTCCCGGAGTGTCGAATCGCTGTAAGCGACGCTCGGTGTCATTCGAGGTCGAGTGGAGAGTTTACAAAGAATATTAAAACGACGAACTCTCTAATGCGCTTAATTTATTCTAACTGGAATTCTTTCGAAGAAAACTTATTTCGTTCTGAGAATTGTGTTTCTCAAATTTGTTTGTGAAAACAGGTATTTTATGCAGTATTTTAAAATATAAAATCTTCTTTAAAAGGCATTTGAGCTTTGAGGTTTGATCGCTGATAAAAACTGCTCTATATATAAACTTAGCGTGAAAAAGCTTAATATAAGCTATAATGAGTTTTAAGTTTCCCACAAATTATTTTATAACTGAATCGAATTAATTTCTGAAAATTGTAAGCATAATTAATGAACTTATTACGCAATCAAATCATTTTCTTTTATATACATTAATATTATTGTGTGTATGTGTATGTTTTTGACGTGACAATGTCTTGTAATCATAAAAGTATGTAATTTTTTTTATCAATGTTTTCTTGTGAGGAAAAATTATCGTCCGTAAACCGACTTTACAGACAACCAATTTTTTATGAGAAACTCAGGGTAAAAAAAAGTGGACTCTATGTCAATCGATATCTCCAGCTCATCTACGGGAACCTTTCTCATATTTACATACCAAAATTTCACCGCAGTCATTTCAATAGTTTTGCGTGAATGATGCTCAGAAATTTTATCATTGATAATATTTTAGTATTATTTGCAATATATACAATTTTTAAAGTCGAAATCGTATGATGTGTCAAAAGAAATTATTTCGTCTAAGCCTTCCTATTCCGCAAACATATCTCAAATATTGATTTCCAAGTATCATAAGTAAATCTTTGACCAGGAAATCACTGATATATTTGAAGTGATAAAGTCCTCTAATATATTGGTAACACTCGATCTTTCCAGAAGGTCGGCACTTACGTCCTCGCCAGATCT
This sequence comes from Euphydryas editha, assembly GCA_036937285.1. Taxonomy (NCBI): domain Eukaryota; kingdom Metazoa; phylum Arthropoda; class Insecta; order Lepidoptera; family Nymphalidae; genus Euphydryas; species Euphydryas editha. The sequence continues at coordinate 24,205,291 of JAUPFZ010000004.1, read as the reverse complement.
CGGAGGAATGAACTTCGTAACACGTAGCAAGTCTTCGTGACAAATTGCGCCAGTCGTAAATGATACTATTGGTTTATCACAAGAACGGAATACAAGCTAGTAAAATGGGAAAATTTTCTAATTATATTTGCAGCAACGTTAATTGTGTAACAAAATAAGAATGACATTAAAATTTCAATTATCGTTTGAAAATGTATTTTATGTATCGATTAATGTAATGGAAATGTTAGCGCAAATATATTGAAAAAACAAGGGAATTGAAATATTTTAAATTTTAGCTTGAATTAAATTTTGATAAATTATAAAATGTTTAGAACTGTACGTTAATCGTATTCATAATACAATATTTTTGATTCTACGTGAACATGAAAGCGACACTCGCTAACGACGTGGTGACCTTAATATTGTTTCGTTGCTTTGACTTTCGCATAATTATTATTCATCAGTGTTGAGTAAACAGAGCCTTAGGGCCTGTTTACCCTCAACTAATAAACTACAACTTTTGTGTTCATAGATTGCTAATAGAAATATCCGACAGATAAAGTGGAGTTCGATGGTGAAAAACAAAAATCACTACATGACTACATATTATAAAACAAAGACCTCCGCCGCGTCTGTTTGTTCGCTATAAACTCAAAAACCACTGCACGGATTTTCATGCGGTTTTCACCAATAGATAAAGTGATTCATAAGGAAAGTTTAGGTACATATACATACCCCGGGCGCAGCCGGGACGCGCCGCTAGTTATAAACAAAGATGTAATCTTTCCTTTTATCCAGGGTTTCTTCTTCGTCTATATCGGTTTGTCTTTTTAAAGATTGAATTATAGAAAGTATTCTGCGCCATACTACGATTCAAAAGGGCCATTCGAAGTAGATACACTATAAGTATTCATTGAATTTGTTCCTTGCTTACAGCGGGTATCCTAAATCCTGTGCATTACCAGAAGATTCTTAGAGAATTTTTTCTTGGATTTTGTCCTGGATTTACACACAGATGACTTCATTATAACATTGCCGATGGCTCTTCTAACGATATCATCACTTTTATACATCTTTGTACAATTATTTTTTTTATTTCTGAGTGGTGTGGATTCAAAATATATAATAGTACGGCTTTTTAATTTATTAATTTTAAATATCTTAAAAATAACGCTTCTCTTAGAGTTACACTTCAAAATTGTAGGCGTAGAATCCAAAATTAATGTCGCTTAATATAAATTCCGGGAAGGCAACGTGGTTCGCGAATACTCGGTGCATAAATTTACCGGGCGGGTAAGCGGATGTTGCCGCGGCGCCCGGCGGTGACCCGGCACTTGTTTGTATTCGATGTGTATCCGTTTCTTCGATAATATGAAAACTCTAATAATGAGATACGAAATTTTCTTTTTTCTTTCGTTTATTACTTTTTTAAACTTACTTGCCAGTGATGACATTTTTTTGTCTTTAAATAGGTATTATCTTAATTATGATTGACTTTGAGTTTATATAAAGTGACGCTTGTAAAAACAACAAAAAGATTAGTACTGCTTCAAATCTATACTAATAGTATAATGCGAGATATTCTATTTCTTTATTTTATCATAAGCATATTTTAAAATTATTGTTTTCGCGTCAAAAATATTACTCATTGAAGAATGTTATATTAAAAGTTAAGACGGCATAAGAATTCGATAAGTAAGAAGATTTAAAGCAGATAAAATCGCGAGGTAAGTAACATACTATTAAAGTCTCGGTTCCGTTAAATCAATATTTGACCGCAACTAAAATGAAATACATTATATTTAACTCAAATGGTCTTAATATAATTATTACGATTATAATTTGCAATGTTTTCAATATAATTTTTTGTTAATCAATAATTATCTTTGAGTTTGACTTCTGCTCTCCAGCTCATGCGATCACCGAACTTAACTGTTTAAAACAAACTTACGCCGAGTTGCACGAAACAAATTTTAAATTTAAGTGTTTATTAAACTAATTTAATCACAAGAATCGTGATTATCTGTTGTACGAAACCTACATCTGATTAAGTTAACAAAAAAATGTAGTTTAATTAAAGACCTATCTAACGGATGATTAATTCCAACAGCTTTAAATTAATCATAAGATCAACTAATTTTAAGATTAATTGCAACTTAACTAACGGAAAGTTAGCGACGGTTTCGTACAACTCGCCGTAAATCATTAAAATCGGTTCAAGATTGGCCAACAAAACGATTACTTTATTTTGATGTTAGTTTAAAAAATACAAAAGAAACTTGGAGTCAAGTAAGGATTTCTTAACGATAGATACAATATCAATAGTACTTAGGAGTAGTAGTCGGAAGCTTCGTATTAAGAAGTTTGCAGGAACACTTAAAGTGTACTCGATAAATGTCTACTGTGCGTTACCTGGCGTGTCGCTGAGCCGGTTAATTAACTGCAGTTTCAACGTTTGAATTACGAGTAGTATGTCTAGATCTCAATTAAGATTTACAGTTAAGAGGAAGCCGATAATATATTATTAAAATGTTTATTACCTTTAAACAAATATTAGTGCATCTGCATGTATATATTTATATACACACATAAGGAAGGCCTACGTTCAACAGAAGACATCCAATGGCTGATAAGATTTTTTTTTATGTTAGTTGGATAGGCAAACTGGCAGACGTGCTACCTGATGGTAAGTGGTCTACGTCACCCATGAACATAAACTAGTTTACTTGGAACTAGCCCAGCCAACTCATTTATGTGTTGCCTATCCTGAGACATATGATGTTAAGTCTCGGTGCCAGTAATTACACTGCCTGTCTTGCCCTTCTTTCCGAAACACAGCAAAGCTGTTTCACGGAGGATACAAGCAAGATGGTGGTACCCATGCAGCCGGGAGCGCGGCACAGCACATCCCTCCTACCGGTAAACGGGGGGTGATGATGATGATAATAAAACACACATATAAATGTATTTATTTGTAGAACTTTGACTTAAAAGAAGACGAAAACAAAACTTATAGTACAAAAGTTTAAAGATTATTTCATATGTTTAAAGTATGGAGGTTTTATATTTATATAATATTATGTATGTATATGTCTAGTTCTTAAAAAAATATTTACGTATATTAGTCGACTGTTACCTAAAACACAGCAAATAAGTTACTTAACTTAAGAGCAGTCGACTATGTGTGTATTAGTTAAATTGTGTTTTAAGACTGATACAGATATAAGCCTAAGAGCTACTGAACCATCCGAGTAACCCATTTCCCACAAATCTAGATTTTTTTTAATTATGTTTTTTTATCGGTCAATTATGAAATCGCAAGTCTGGCAGGCATCTCGCGGTTGCATCATCATCCCTTACATTTTTGAAAATGTCAAAAAAATATTTGTAACTTTCTCCCACAAGGCTACAATTTTAATACGTTGTAATTTACATAAGATTAAGTGTAAAAAAAAAATGGTTGTCTGTAAAGTCGGTTTACAGACGATAATTTTTACGTGATAACGTCATAAGAAAACAGATGTAGAATTTTATACTTTTATGAATCGAATTGACTTATTATCACATATATAATATGATAGTGTGTATTACTTTACATATATATGATAGTGTAGTACTTTTTTTATATAATATATAAATGATAGTGTGATATTCAAGATTTTCCAATCTGAGTTATTTTGTTAAGGATAGGAAGATGATAGGAAAAGTAGGAAATCAAGCGGAGTGTTTCAAGTGGTACTCTCTACCAAACAATTGAAAAATCACAAAACAGTAGGGGTGTGCGATAATTATCGATAATTCGTACATACTCGATAAATTTTCATTCGATAATTATCGATAATTATCGATAATTATCGATAAGTGTTATTCGATAACTTTGATCCGATAATTATCTATAATTTTTCATTCGATAAATATCGATAACTATCGACCGATAATTATCGATAACTTTCGTCAACTATCGATAATTTTTATCCGATAATTATCGATACCTGTCGCCAACTATCGATAACTTTTTCTTCGATAACTATCGATAACTGTTCATACGACAATTATCGATAACTATCGATAAAACGATTCGATAATTATCGATAGTAAAATTATAAATATTTTTTTCCGATGAACATCCCTATATATCCCTAATTTTATTCAAAAAATCTTTAAATAGCGGTTGCTTACCTACACAATGGAAAAAATCTTTAATAACCCCCATTCACAAACGTCTTGATAAAAGGAATATTAAAAATTACCGTGGAATCTCAAAATTATCCATTATCCCTAAGCTTTTTGAGAAAATTATATATGACATGATATATCCTGTATTGAGACCATTATTGATGAATAATCAACATGGTTTTATCAATAAACGATCGACTGAATCCAATCTTTGCGAGTTTTTGGATGTTGTAATTGGTGCCATGGATTCTGGGTGCCAGGTTGATGTTATATATACAGATTATTCAAAAGCCTTCGATAAAATTTCACATAACCTTCTAATAAAAAAACTTGAATATATCGGCATACATGGTAATCTGCATCGCTGGCTAACATCCTATCTACGCGATCGATCTCAAGCAGTTGCAATTAAAGGTTTTACATCATCATTTGTCCCAATTACTTCAGGAGTTCCTCAGGGCTCTCACCTGGGACCTTTACTTTTTAATATATTTATTAATGATATTAATAGATGCTTTCTGAATTCAAATATACTACTGTACGCGGATGATACCAAAATATTTAAAATTATAAAGACTAAACAAGACTGCTCCGACTTACAAGATGATCTAAATAGACTTGAACAATATTGTAGACTTAACAGCTTATATTTGAATTTAGAAAAATGCTATGCCATTACTTTTTCTAGAAAAAAAAATCAAATTTTGTATAATTATTCAATCTCGAACGTTAATTTAAAGAGAGTGACGGAGGTGAGAGACCTTGGAGTCCAGCTGGATAGTAAGCTCATGTTTGACCGTCATATAAATAATATAACAACTAAATCGTATCAGATGCTAGGTTTTATATTTAGGCAAGGAGCAGTTTTTAAAGACGCTTATACATATAAATTGCTATACAATGCATATGTTAGGTCCAATCTTGAATACGCATCTTCGGCTTGGAATCCTCAATATAAAAAATATATATACTTAATTGAAAATATACAAAATAAATTTTTTAAAAGATTAAAAAATAAATTTGGCTCTGCTTCCTTTGACAGTGATGCTTCACTAGAACATCGTAGAGAACTCAGAGACCAGCTTTTTCTCTACAAAATAATTAATAATTTGGTTGACTCTCCATACTTACTAAGTCAAATATCTTTTAAATGCCCCAGCCATTCCACTCGATCTCAGGCTATTTTCTCGACCGCTGTCTCCAGAACAAAGTATTGTAGCAATTCATTTATTATAAGAACATGCAAAGTCTATAATAACCAATATAATGACATTGACTTGTTCAGCAATGGGTTCAAGGAATTCACTCGCCTGTTGAGAAACCATTAGGTAATTACTAACTTTTGGTATACTTCCTGTTTTGATTTTTAATTTACTATTGTGCTAATTTTGATTTCACTTAGTCTTTTAGTGGAAACTTTATTGGCTTGAAAATTTGTTTAGAATCGTTTATTTATATGTAGTGATTGTATGCTGTATGTTTCACAAAGATAAATAAATAAAAATAAATAAAATAATAAATTATCGAGTATTTACGAATTATCGATAATTATCGCACACCCCTACTGTTTTGTAATTTGTCAATTGTTTGGTAGAGAGTACCACTTGAAACACTCCCCTTGATTTCCTACTTTTCCTATCATCTTCCTATCCTTAACAAAATAACTCAGATTGGAAAATCTTGAATATCACACTATCATATATATTATATAAAAAAGTACTACACTATCATATATATGTAAAGTAATACACACTATCATATTATATATGTGATAATAATTCAATTCGATTCATAAAAGTATACAATTCTACATCTATATTTTCTTATGACGTTATCACGTAAAAATTATCGTCTGTAAACCGACTTTACAGACAACAATTTTTTTTATTATAAGTTTCACTTCTTACGAGTGTACGCTAGTATACGCAATTTAAATTTTTTTTTATTTATATTCAGTCCTCGGAGCTCTCTAGTGTGTTCAAAAAAAGTGTAATAAAATTGATCTCAAAGGTCCACGGTTTCAATGTCCCGTTTCATCCTTGTAATTAATGACCGATGCTGTTATAGCATGAAACGGAATCCGCTCCTTTGTTCGTTCGCTTGTTTGTGACGTTTTCTTCGACAAAAGGATCCGAAACATTGTGGTGCCTTTAAACAAAACAAAATAAAATTAATTCGAATGGGTTTTTCCTTGTCGTTGTTACGACAGTATGACACCGATAATCTTATAAGACGATCGAGATCAATTTATCTGTACACTTATTGCATTATGTAGTCGATAAACATTTTCATAACAAAACTAACATTTATTAAAATTGGACGATTTTGTAATAATATAGTAGGTATATGTATAGGTGCGGTCAGTGAACTATCACTGACACAACTGGTCACAACAACTTTCTGTTGCTTTGTTGTTGTCTGTTTTGTTGTTGTGTGTTTTCTAGAACGCCGACACAGGATTCCCATCCTACTGGAGTTCATTGTGTGTGAGACGTTAAACGTAAAATATTAAGTTCCCCATAAGGTGATTTCACACAACTATCGAATGTCAAAAAATATCTACATTTGAAATAAATACGTCATGGTAGCAAAAACACAATACAGAATAGGCTAAATTTTAACATTAGGTACATTACAAACTTAAGTAATGTACCCAATGTTATCCAGCTACCGTAAGTTAATAACTACTACTTAACCTTCAAAAATTATTACAAGCTAATCTCTAGTGTCTCGGTAGACATCCTAACTTACTTACTATAATAATAATAATAGTTACACTTTATTGTACACCAAAGCAGAATATAAAAAATAAATTAATATACAAAAGAATGGCACGGTACAAATGGCGGCCTTATCGCTTAAAAGCTATATCTTCCAGGCAATCTATGGGCAGAGGAAATGGTCATGTATCGGTATAGGTGTACAAATACATAATATGAGTATTTATAGTGACGACCTTTCTGGTGTAGTGGTGCGAGTAGTTGTATCAACGCCGCGCGCCGGAGCGGTCGCGGGTTCGATTCCCGCTCGGAACAGATATTTGTATTTGTACTAATATTTGTTTCCGGTCTGGGTGTATGTCTTTTTGGGTCTCCCCACCATGCCTCGGAGAGCACGTAAAGCCGTCGGTCCCGGTTGTTATCATAGACATCTAATAACGATCGTTACGTATTATAAGGAAATTATTCGCAAACCCGTAGTGGAGAAGCGTGGTGGATTAAGCTCCAATCCTTCTTCTACATGGAGAAGAGGCCTTCGTTCAGCAGTGGTTTACAGGCTGATACAGTTATAGTAAATATATGAGTACATATAGGCTTACTACTTACATACGCAAACAAATCGTTACATACACACATACACATGAATATATACATAAATATGTAAATAAATACATACATACATATATCATCATCGGCTTTATTAATTATCACAATATATACGAGTACATTTATGTAACTATTTAATTTTCAAAATCATAATATTCAAAATACACGTAACAGTTATATAACTGACTAACTATTAAATTACTAATCCATTATCGACGAAAAATATTCATAGTATATAATAAAATAAAATGCCAATATAAAAGGAGTGTACGAAACGAGTGATTCGATATGAAATCTCATAGTTGACTAGAATTTTGCATACAAACGGCGCAACTGCGACGGTAATCAGGTTGAAAGCAGCGTTTTATTTACATAATATATATTCTTTTAAAACAGTAAGTTTAAATCGTTCATCGAATTTAAAATATGTTTTCAAAAATTCTGTTTTATACATTAATTTAAAATTGATTGGATTTATATTAAATGTTTTTTGGAAAAATAAGTGAACCATCCAGAAGAAGATAGGATCATGAAAAAGTAAGTAGAAAAAAAATAGTGTACCTACGAGTATGTAACCGTTACACGCGGTTGAAGTAAACAAAACGAAAAAAAGTAATACATGCATTTATCTATATCAAGCATTATACATACTCGTAATAAATACATTAATTTAATTATCATTAAACTTTAAATATGATATCATTATACTTTAAATATTTAATAATCGAATTCTATTTAAAAGCCGTACGCCATCGCCGTAACGCGTTTCCGTTACATTGTCGTCGTCCAAAGCATTCGGTTAACCGTTAACTCTTAGTCGCGCCTAAAGTAGTTTGACTTTAATAAGATTTAAGAGTTACTCTTTCAAGTCAATGCGGTTTATATTATATTACAAAGTGACATTATTTTGAGGTTTAAGTTAATTGAGAAATCTGAAAGTAATTTCAAAATAATTTAAAACTTTGACTTCAAAAAACAAAATAGCAAACTCTCTTGCGTCAAACGATTCACAAGATGAAAGTCGACTTCTAATTCATTTTATTAGCTACAAAATTCACATTGAGCTAATTATAGATTTAAATTTAATATTTTGGTTTGGTAATTCTTCGTCTAACGAAGAATTTCCAAAGTTACAAATAAAATTACACTTCGAGAGCAAACAGTAAGAGTGAGAAAGAAGACATATTTTAGCTCCTTTGCGTGTTGTGCCTCAATGGACGGGCGGCGTGTGTTTGTATATATCTAAAGAAAAGTTCCGTTTCATTATAGTTTATATTAACAGTTCTAATATAGTAGCGCGAAAGACCCGTGGATTTATTACGTAAATTGGGCGATTGCGATAAATTGCTGTGGTGTCGAATTTTACAATATTTTACATATACATACTATATATATAATGCAAAAATTAAAAACTAATTACTTAGAGATATTTGGGGTAAGGTTTATATAATATTTCAACTAATGTTCCCTGTGATTAGCGATTCCTAGCGCTTTTTTCTGCCAATCACACCCATTGGAACACAAGAATCGCTGTAAGTCATAAAGACCACGTTATGTTGCAAGTACTTAAAATTAAAGTAACGAACCTAATTACTTAGAACGGAACGAAAAATTAAAACATAAAATTTTATACTCAGTTGTTACCTCGAATAAGTGACCTATTGCTGCTACAATTTAAAATACTGAAAAACACAATAATAATATGCAATAAGGTAGTAAAAAATATTACTAACGAAACATACAATACGTACTTTAAAAATCTACTTTTATAAGTTTTTTTAATTATTTTATAATTAACTTTTAGTTTATTTAATACAAAATATCTAATCCTTATTGAATATGACTACAAAGGTTATGACTTTAATACCGTGGTGTGATAAAAAAAACTATTGTTGTTTTCAATAATACAATGAACAACATATGACGCGCCAATAACTTTGCAGAAACAATTCGATGCATTTGTTTTAAAAATATATCTAGTTGTCTGTAAAAGTAATAAAAAATGAATATCGTTTATGACAGTAGATTTTGCAATAAAGTGGCTTTTGGACTCTTTTGTTTTTATTTTTCAAATAAACAAAATACAATAGGAAATATTTTACAGCAACACATCTATTCTAGAAAAATTCGTAAATTTTAAAACTCGAGTTCCGTTCTGGTTCGAGATCGGTGTAGGGGTGCTAGTAGACGCCTCGGGTCACGCGCCGGCGGTCGCGTGTACGATTCCCGCTCGGGACAGATATTTGTATTTGTACAAATATTTGTTTCCGGTCTGGGTGTATGTCCTTCTGGGTCTCCCTACCGTGCCTCGGAGAGCACGTAAAGCCGTCGGTCTTGGTTGTTATCATGGACACCTGATAACGATCGTTACTCATGATAGGGAAATAATCCGCCAACCCGCAGTGGCGTAGTGTGGTGGATTAAGCTCCACCCTTCTTCTATATGGAGAAGAGACCTTCGCTCAGCATTGGGTGATTTACAGGCTGATACAGTTGTCATTCAGTTTCAAAATCACTATATTTTGTTCTTTCTTTGTTTAGTTGCATCGTATTTGTTGCTTTGACGACCCGTTGGCGCAGTTGTCACAGCAACTGGATGATGCGCTAGCGGTCGCGGGTTCGATCCCCGCACATGACAAATATTTGTATAGGCCATACAGATGTGTGTCGTAGTGTGGGCGTTTGTTCTTGTGTATTGTGTGTGTTTCCGGACCCCCGATACAAGATTGAAAGATTCACATCCTACTGAGGGCCGTTGACTGTGAGACGTTTATTTATTTATTTTAGAGGAAGCAATTTACAAAACAATTTAAACTTAAAAGTTGACACAAAACATTTTATTCAATTAGTTCGATCGAAGTTATGATTGTAGTGATACTGTTGAACCATGTTCAATATATGATTCAAAAATTCAAATTATGAATCATTTTTGCACTTAACAGACACTTTAGAAAACAACTTTTTGTACTTCAATCTTCGTACTAAGATGAAAAAAATAAGTTTAAGTTTTATATTTTATCTTGAATTACTTGTCAGAAGTAATGATTTATCTATGTGGGTGTTAGTCTGGAGTGTCTGGAGTCTGAGTCCAGCCTTACAGATGTTTATAGATTAACTTAAAGATATTTCTGTGACAATAGTATTTATTAAGCAGCAGCAGCTGTAACAACATCGAATATAACGCTACTAAGCTTGGCAGTACATTTGTCGTGTTAGATATGTTTTTAACTTCTATATTAGCTATTTAAAAAAGATCTTAGTAACATTTTTAGTAAATTTTAAGGAAATAAGATCTTAAAATGTTGGGACTCTAGTTGATAACAAATTCTCACTGTGATAACCAAAGCTTCCTGGCGATACAGCTTAATATCTCCGGATGTAGGCTACCTACTCGTACGAGTACTCCGCAGGTCGAAGTGTCGTCACCCCGTCAGGCTGATGTATAAAGTGGGTATGATTTCATGTACGAGTAACGAGGCGAGACTATGTAGGGGGCAATTTCTTATAGATTCTCTATTGAAAAGTTATTATTTAGATGAAAATAAGATAAAATTAATTTTGTGTATTCTAATATCGTTTGATATTAGAAAAAAAAAATGCCGTGGGCGACCTTCAGAGAGAATTAGTCCCGATCTCTTTCTTGGCGACGTGTCGTAAAAGGCGACTAAGGCTATAGTGGTGCGAACAACTATACGCAAACCAGGACGGTAATGGGCAGTTAGATGGTGATTGTTCTATCGTCAAAATTGTTAATTAAATTTCTAAATAAACTAGTAAATTAAACATAGAAACCAATGAGTCGAACTAAAACCAAATTCGAGCGTTTTTTTTTTACACTCCATTTTCTCCTCGAAGTCTCTTCAGAAAATTGTAAAAAGTTTTTTGTAGTTGCGAATGAATAAACCATGGAACAGAAAACATCAAGCTGACTCTGGAGAAGCTACGTTGAAACAAGTTAATATTTTATCGCACTCGGCTTCATTACCAATATATTTTTCAAGAGTGTACTTATTACTCTAGCCTAATTATAATACTATTGATATTCACCTAAATATCGAGCTTTTTTATAGCCAGACTTTTCAAATGGGTCAAAACTGTTTTGTTGTTAATACCCTGTTCCTCGGCTATGTCGTAACTACTAATATGCCGATCTTGCTCCACTTTCTGTTTTCATCTTCGACATCAAAATTCTCAATCTGAAAACGGTTGAACCAATTTTGTGCTACTCTTACTGATATTTCATTAGGTCCATTAAAAATTTTTTTTTCGCGGCTTCAGTCGCATTTTACCTTTTTTTGGAATAAAACTTTAAAATTGTAGCGACATCTATCTCGCCACATACGAACTGAAAACTGGCGTATCCAAAATCGCAATATCAAAGTTATCCAAGCGATTGAACATATATACGAGAACCCGACAACAACCGTAGGGGGGAAATAGCTCGGGCGTCCTGGATATCATCCGTAAATAGATTACCCTGCGATAAAAAAGGGGGCGAAATAGCTCACCAGACACAATATCCTGTCCATCACCCCCGCCCCTCAAAATGTATCGAACTTCTTCGTTAGATTAACTCATTTTGATGGACAGAAAAACAATTGAAAAATGGCGGGAAAATGTTTTTTTAATTTATTAATATTCTATATTTATTGATAATAAAACCACAAAGATACAGTACAACCAAAGAGATTTTTCTTTAATTTAATATACTATTCGATTTATAATAAGTGTAATTCGATAAAGTACTTCAATCGAATGGCCACACGAGCGTGATGGTCCTCTGTAATATCGACATTCAAGAGATTACTGATAAAATGATCTGAGTTTTTCATTAAATATCACTTCAACAGAAAGTCCGATACTAAGAAGAAATTTAGGTCAAAGCAAGTTTCAAGTCAAGTTCCTGAACAAAATCAAATGTCACAAATCGAATACATATAGATATATTTTGATATATTCATATATATTTGTCAAAAAAAAAAACGATTAAATTAATTTAAAACACTATTTTTATTATTGGCCGTGTGGTCGGCAGACAAAAATAGTCCCGACCTCTTTCTTACCGAGGTGTCGTAAAAGGCGACAATGGTCATAGTGTTACGAGCAACTGCATACTAACCAGGATGGTGATGGACAGAAACGTCACCATATCCAGCCGTAACACACTGCGCTCGCCAACCCGCCTGCCAAACGTGGCGAGTATTGACAAACCCTCCCAGAGCTAATGGGGAAAGCCTTCGTTCAGCAGTGGACATCCAAACTCTGATATGGTGATGGTAGTACTATTATATACCGTTACTTACTTTTCATTTTGTAGGCCATATCATTCGCATTGAGAAAAACAGCTTTTGCATAACAGCGGTATATACAGTTTCTCTAGCAATTTAAAGCTTACAGAAAAATATCTCTTAACTAGAAGGTATATAACATACTAGACTAAATAGATACTGAAATGTGATAGTATTTTATAATGAATTAGCGACACGCCCCGGCTGCGCCCGGGGTCATGTAGGTATACGTACATAAACCTTCCTCATGAATCACTCTATCTTTTGGTGTAATTCGCATGAAAATATTATCGTGAACAGACAGACGCGGCGGAAGATTTTGTTTTATAATATGTAGTGAAGCAGTGTGGAATTGATATATGTTAAATTTTTTGAATTATAGCTAATTGCAGAGTCGTCTTTGTATAGAAGCCCACGAGGCCCGGCCCCAGAGAGCCGCGCTTCTAGGGCTCTTCTTCTTCCCCATCAATTTTGATAAATTTTATTTTCCCATGTGTATAATACGATAAACAGCTTTTCATTAGCAAATTTCTGCGAGTGGGGTAATTAGGTTTAGAGATTTCGTTAAATATCTAAATTTGTTTTCGGCAACTCGCTGTGTGTATCGGGTTTAGAGTTAAGAATTTTAGAAATGAAGTTTTATAATAATTGTAGCTCGTGGGTAGAGTAAAATGGTTTATGCTCTTAAGATTAAGTAATTAAATTTTATATTAAATTTTCCAACTCACTGGGCGTTGGGTTGGTGGTTTCAGGAATTGCGATTTGATTTTAATATTTGGGGCCCCAAAGTAATCCGGACCTATGGCCCCATGATCTCCAAAGACGACCCTGGCTAATTGTACTTTTATTCAACAACATTATATTGAGGATCTTAAAAGAGCAACTGCTGACTCTTCTCAACGATATTTGGATACTGAACCGGTGATAGCTTCACGTGGTAATGAAATAACAGACTTTTAAACTCAAAATAAACTTACAACTATTTCCATATCTTATTCCGAATTTTATTCATTTAAGATGTTCAAATCATATATAATTGTAGAATAGAGTAAGATCTTAGTCTGCAAGTTTATGAGAAACAGTAAAGATAACAATACACATATATACGTTCGGAGAAGGCGTTCGTTTACCATAAAGACTTAATTCAGCAATATCATATTATAGAATAAAGTTTATCTTCTTAGAGAATAGACAATGTTTATATTAACTATGAACCCTTTCTCCGAAATATTGGGTAAGTACGGCGGTGGTTTGAATAAATAGATAGTTGATCGCGGCTCAAAGTAAACAAGGTCTCGTGAATATTCAGACTCGGTACCAATTTGTTTTTGATCTTACATTATCGGGTTGCAGCGTGCAGCGAGCTGAGATTATAAAATTAAACATAAGTATCGGGCTACGTATCAATATTGATTAACATTGAACTAATAACATTAGAAAGTAAAGTTGAAATGACACTCCGTGCACGAACGCACTAAAAACGCACATACTATCAAATACACATACATGCATCAGCCTGTAAGCTTACCATTGCTCCGTGTAGGAGAAGGGTTGGAGTTCAATCCACCATGCTGCTCCACTGCGGGTTGGCGGATAATTTTTTACCAAGAGTAGCGATCATTACCAGGTGTATATGATAACAACCGGGAACGACGGCTTTACGTGCTCTCCGAGGCACGGTGGGGAGACCCACAGGGACATATACCCAGACCAGATTTTTTTTTGTACAAGTACAAATATCTGCCCCGAGCGGGAATCGAACCCGCAACCACCGGTGTTGAGGATACTACTCGCACTACTACACTAGAACGGTCGTCACAGTATTTACATATGTATGTTATTAAAAATGTACTTTATTAAGTACGTGATCATTTGAGATTATCATTTATACTATACAACTAGTGTTTGTGTCACTGTCGATTTTGTTTATTTTTATTTGTTTATAGGAGGAAGAAAGCATTGTAATCGATTTTTAAAAAGTTTTAAATAAAATTAACACCATCTTGAAATTATTATTTTGTGATAAAAATTTTACTAAATAACAATCATAATAGTTATAGTATAGACAATTCTTTAAATAATGTTGAGGGAGCACAGGTTAGTAAAAAACGAATGTGTGTGACGAATTTTAATACTAATTGAGGCTCAGCTAGTTTTGAAATTCGACACCACAGCGATTTCTTGCGATCGCGCAAGTTACGTAATAGACCACCGTTCCTAACAAATATACGTAGTGATTGCCAAATGTTACTAGCAGAATTAAAGTGTGAAAATTACTTAATATTACTATATAACTAATTTTATACTCAAGTTGTTATGTCTAATAATTTCAGCCGTCTGTGAATGAAATTTTTTTAAATCTTAATCTGTCGAATTGACAAAACTTTCAAAAATGATTACGACTTTTAGCACGAACTTATGCACTAGTAAGACAGAACATTTATCATGTCTCTAAAACTAAATCGAGATTTAATTATTACAACGAAAATAAAATAAACATAGTTTCATATCACAGCATCCTCTTTTACACTTAATTAATAAAAACAAGTATTCAAAAAGAAACATTCAACGTAAGTAACAAACTCAGGTTAAACCAAAAGTTATGAAAAACTTTTAAATTGAGTCGCAAGCAAAGAGAAACGAGCTAAAGATGGCAGCTAATGGCGCGGAGACCGTTGTAATATTTTTATCATTTATATAATGATTATATTATTATTATTATTATCATTTGCTTGAATTGTATTAGTTTTCTGTAACGTTATCGTATCATTAGGAAGCAAATTGGAGTATAACAAAATTATAAATATCCATAAACAAAGATTCAGGAAATTATCTCACGATTGCGATGAAATTTAGCACAGAGATAGATTAGAGTCTGGAATAACACAGGGGTTTTTAAACCGGAAGGATAGAGAACAAGGCGAATTAAGATGCATGGCAATGACATTCTTATTCTTATTACCGAAGTAGCGCCATGCTGCTTGCAGCTGAATGGGCCGGCGCGCCCGGGGAAGTACTTCGCTCTCACTTAACACCGACGTGAAATGACGGCACTGTCGTCGTGTTTCGTTCGGGTTGTGAGAGATCCGGTGGCCCATACCTTCCCTTACCTGGCCCATTTCTTCCCTTCCCTTTACAGATCCGGTGGAACATCCCTCTTCCAACGCACGCACCCGCTAATCCTCTGATGTAGCGGGTATCTATGGATGTCGACTTTACCACCAGGTGAATCGACTGTCCGTTTGCCCCCTCTAACATAAAAAAAAATCAAAGTTCACAATACAACCTGAAATTATAATTAAAATGTGAAATTTCAATTACAAAACAGGAAAGCGGATTATTCAGATATCGTATTTTTAAGAGAAACAGTATAAGCCGAACATTTGTTTCATTTGTATATATATAACTGTTTGCTTCAGTTTGAGACTTCAACAACACAACAAACGACATCACAACGCAATAAAAGAAATATCTTTGAAGTGTGTCATTTAATATTTCTATTCCACTATCACTTATTTTAAAACAGTTACTAATTTATTTTTATCTATAAATAAATATATAGTTAATTAATTAAAACACGTAAACTATAAAAATATTTTTCAAAATATTCCGAAACATTGTTCACGTTTACGTGGTACGCGTATAGTTATTAGGACTTATTACATTTATTACGGGCGCTGTAAGGTTAAGTTCCTCTAATCGTACTTCTAACTGGCATAATCTAAGCTTGGATGAAAAGCATTCTATTCAAGATAAAACACATCGTACTTTTCTGTTTCTACTTACATTTTGCAAGAATCTAAGAAATCTGTCTTTTGAAAAGTACGAGTACAATGATACACTGAACAAATACTCTAGATTTTGCCTCATATATATAACTAAATTCATTATATATGTAACTAAATTCATAGTCAAGACTTTTGTCAATCTATCTTATTTATAAAAGTTAATGTAAGTAGGAAATTGTTTGGAATTATTACTTTTGTGGAAAGCAATAACTTCTTGTCGTATTTTACATAGGAATGATAATAATGAATCGTCAATTCATAGATACTTTTAGGTTTGCGAACGTCAGCCGAATTGATACCGAATGAAAATTGGCAGAGTGACAAATAGAGTAGGAAAAGGAAAAAACATTCGTTACAAACAAAACTCCAACAATTGTACTGGTGATAAATGATTTTCAGGAATATCTTAACCTTGTCTACAAATAAATAAAACAAAAAAAAATACACGTCTCACACTCAACGGCCCCAGTAGGATGTGAATCCTGTGTCAGGGGTCCGGAAACACACACAATACACAAGCACAAACGCCCAGACCACGACAAACATCAGTATGGTCTATACAGATATTAGTCATGTGCGGGGTTCGAACCCGCGACCGCTAACGCATCAGCCAGTTGCTGTGACCACTGCGCCAACGCGTCGTCGATAAAAAATATTGCTTATATAATTATATAAAAATATTGCTTTGAAATTACAAACTTTGAAATAAGATACAAGAACTGAACAAGTATTTTGTAACTACGTATTAGATCTCATCCTTATAATGAAACTGGCACAACTAGTATTTATTTAGTGTCAGTCTCATACATACTACTATACTCGATTGCCACTCGGGGCAGATATTTTTATTTGTGCAAATATTTAATAAAATAATAAAATAGACTTTATTGGTAACAATTAACAACAAACATTGCTTACAATAGATATATATAAAAAAAAACAACAACAATTTTTGAAGTTAATATTCAAATTCAAAGGTAAAAAAAAAAAAAAAAATTAACTTATTATGTCACCAATCGGATGCCCACTCAGTAACGTTGTGACATCATTGCCCCAACACTGATTTTCAGTGGGCACCGTGTATACGATAAGTGCAGCACGGACAGTGATAACATTATAAACTATTAAAAAGAAATATATAAAACGAAAGCGAGTAACAAAAAAAAAAAAAATAATAATAATAATAATAAAGTTCTACGTTTAGTCTTGACTATAATACATATTATTTACTAGTGGGTACTAGTTTAGATTATTAACAAATTACATGCTTATGGAAGATAAAAAAAATAATAAAAATAAAAATCATTTGCATACAATTGAATCAATCCAATTAATAACCTATACGAGTAATAATACATAATATAAGGCGATTACAATTTAACATACAAAATACAAAAATTAAGAAAAAAAAATTGAATACAGTAAAATTAAACTTTCCACACATTGTTCTATTTCAAAACAAAAATAAAAAATTAAAACAGGTCCACTCTCAAGCGCTTTTTTGTTTTTCTAGTAAGAAAATTTTGTATTTTAATTTAAATTTAATTATTTATATCCGGTCTGGGTGTATGTCCTCATTGTAATTGGGTTAAGACATCGTGCCTCGGAGAGCACGTAAAGTCATCGATCACGGTTATTATCATAGACACCTGATAACGATCGTTACTCATGGTAGGGATATTATAAGCCAACACGCAGCGCAACAACATGGTGGATTAAGCTCCAACTCTTCTTCAAAATGGAAAAGTAGCCTTTGCCCAACAGTGGGATATTTACAGGCTGATTGAGTTCAGTTCAGTCTCATATACGTGTATAGTACAACATGGACGCGGGAAAGTTATAAGACACTCAGCAAAAATTACCGAACTTCTATCAAGTTAATATCCTGTAGTAACTTCAGTTCTAGGTCACTGAGCATTATGAAACATCTAAGAGCCGTAGTGACTGAGAAGCAGTGACACGTGTTCGGAAAACTTTAGAGCTAAGCGCTTTAAGCGCTAGCAACTAAGTTTTTAACTAGATTTCGAGTGAGACGCTAATGAAATAATTATTATTATAAGAAGAAAAATCTTGTCTAATACAATAGCGACTTTTTGACATAATAATGATTTTTTAATAACTTTTCTTTCCAGCAACTTTAAAAACTAGGAATGTGGTTGTTATAATATGATGTTGGTCACACCTCTATGGTATTCTCGATGGTATATATCGATAAGACGAGATAAACGAGTGGATAGGATACGGGAATTGACACCAGGTCGTGAGTTCTCATTCGACCTTTTCGCTAATTTTTTAAATGCTTTCGTCTTTAATATTAATATCGTTCTGAATGATGAATATAAATGTCATGTATATAGTATATTATATAATATCTAAACACAAACATTCAAATAAAAGGCTACAACTATAAAAGACTAAGAAGTAGTGAGAATGCAAAATTAGAAATCCCCAAAGTCATTAATAACTATGGTAAATATTCACTTAAATAATATATTGTTCCTACTTTAACGAATTCACTCGACACACACAAATGTCTTTCTGTCGCACAAAAATTATAAAAATAAACTAAAAAAGCACTTTTTACAGGAAAATATATAGATACCGGTTCTGCTGACGGCGTTGATGCGATGGACGGTCCAATTCTATTTTTATATTTAGACTACATACTAATATAGTTTTATATATTATTACTTAGGTATAGTTTAACTACAGTGCACAGTAAAACTAACTTTTTTATGGGACACTGCATGTATATATATTTTAATATATTAATAAATAAATAAAATAAATAAATGAGAAAACAGAAAAAGGGAAGTTTCATAAGAAATTTTAACACATGTAAAAACACTAATCAGCAGCAAAACAGCAACAACAAAATAAGATCCGATCGTTCTACTTAATAAAAGAGTCTTATGTCCAGCTTTGTCATGAGTACAAGCTCTTGCGGTGCCTTACATTATAGTACTATTGACGAAACATCTTTACCTTAAAAAATGGAACATTAAGACAGACGAAATTATATGGCTGGCAATTAACAAAATCTTTTTTAAGAATAAACAATACAAAAGATGGCATTTTAGGTGAATTGTAATGCAAGTTGTAAACGGCCGCTGTAAATTTGCAGTTGTTCTTGTTGTTGTTCTACTTTAAAGAGTTTCAGGTTCGTCAGGTTCACCTGAAACAACAATGAAGTTTGGCAGTAATAACAACAAAGACAAGATATAATTAAACAAAACCGATAGTGCATCAACAACCGCAAGCATTGAAGTTGCTTGAAACAACTCTCGTGTGTGTACACTCGTGTGTGTAACTTAACAAAACTCGTGTGTGTCACGTTTTAGTTATAACTAGCGGCTCGTCCCGTCCGTAGGATATGTATGACCTAAACCTTCCTCATAAATCACTCTATCTATTGGTGTAAACCGCATGAAAATATGTGCAGTACTTTTTGAGTTCATCGCGAACAGACAGACAGACGCGGCGGAGGACTTCATTTTATATACGTTAAACTTTTATCCGTTGAATACCGTTATGCATTAACTAGATTTATTAACAAACGGTGAAACAGGCCCTTAATTTTTTTTTTTTGATATATAGATAATTGGTACCATTTGAGTTATGTGTAACTAGCGAAATAAATATATCTAACTAGCTGCGCCCCGTTGTATTCAGGTTTGATTCCTGGATCGTTCAACGTATTATTGAGTTTTTTATTTTTTGAAAATTCTCAGTAAGAGAATGATGTTATACTTAATTCAAAAGTGGAACTATAGTTTATTCTCGTCGAAGAGAAATAATAAAGGACGCAACGGAAGGTCTCAAAAAAGATTATTTTTCCCCGTTTTTTGTAACATTTATTATTATTGCTCAGCCCCTATTGGTCGTAGCGTGATGTTTTATAGCCTATAGCCTTTCTTGATAAATGGGCTATACAACACAAAAAGAATTTTTCAATTCGAACCAGTAGTTTCTGAGATTAGCGCATTCAAACAAACAAACAAACAAACTCTTCAGCTTTATAATATTATTTCTTATTATTACTCAGTCCCTATTGGTCATAGCGTGATGTTATATAGCCTTCAAAGAAACAAACTCTTCAGCTTTATAATATTATAGTATAGATAACTTGTAGACAAAATTAACTACAACATAAAAAAAAAATTAAAAGCAGCGTGATTATATCAAAATATGAAAGCTGGTATGTTAAAATGTAGAAAAAATTATTCGAGTTAAGGTCGACCTTTCAAAAGTTGGACACGTTAATAACTCGACGTAAACTTTGAACTTACTCCCCGCCTCGTAAAACTCGTTTATAGACAGCAGGTAGTTTTTAAATTACAGCCAAAGTGCGCTTGTTGTAAAGAAGAATTATATTTTCTAGCAAACAAGCAAATTTAAGAGATCACAGACACACGTGTCTGGCAGATAGCTTTAACTGATATATTATATAGCTGCAACATATTAGTTGTAGATTTTTCTGTCTGTAATATATGTGAATTAATGCTGAAATGACTCATTAAGTCGTCATCAGAGCCTCGGCTTTCCGGTCACCCTCTGCGATGTCACAAACCTTTACCCTATGTATAACGTTGATATCTGCCGGGTGCCTTGACATTTATGGGTTCAACGTCGCTAACGAGTATCTTCACAGATAAACGATGCTGTATCAGTGATAAGTACTTTTTATATTAAACGGGTCATCTTAATAATATTACCTTGTTTTAACAAAATTTTCAGATATAATAGATTCCTACTTTAGATACAGTCGAGATATCTCTATTAATAAAACCAGTTAATTTACACGATTATCTATTCGAGATGCTGACGAAGACCAATGTTTTTCAAGTGTTTTAATGTTTACATTTCATTTCGCGCTCAGCGCAGAAGGAAAACATTTAAAAAAAAACGTCATTTAAAAGACTTTCGATGTATAATAAATAAATATATTATTAAGTAAGGAACTTAACAATCGGCTGCCGTGGCGAATAAATTTCTAGATTCTCTCCTCATTATTATTAAACTGACTGGCAGCTTCTCTGCCCCGAATAGTCCTGATCTCTTTCTTGCCGAGGTGTTACAAAAGGGTTACTAAAGGTGACTAAAGCCAAAGTGGTGCAAATACACCAGCTAGGATGGTGATGGGCAGCAATATCACCATATATTGTCATGCGTGGTGAGTATGTGCAAACCCTCCCAGAGATAATGAGGAAGGTTTACTTTGAGCAGTGGACATCCAACGGCAAGTATATACCATCACCGTGGTGTGTACTTGTTTAAATGACATCTAATTTTAAATCAACCAAAATGATCACATGAGTTTGCTTTTAAAGGCTGACCTACTTGTTTTGAATTTAACATAAAACTTTATTCACATAGTTCAATCGTTCGGTCAAAGTGACCCCACGTCGATCACTTCTATAAATCTAAAGGCTATCGATTAAATAAGAAACCGGAACACGGGACAACATTGTGTATTTTTGTATAACAATTTATAAAAGTAGAGCAGTGATAGATTCATTTCCGTTATTGTAAATACAGTGATTGATTGTAGTTTGACTGCTCCGTCGATGCAGTTAGCAGTGGCCGTGCTTTGCGGCTCTTCAGGGTTGTGGGTTTGAATCCCTCTCCAAGTCTGATTATAGTAAATTATTTATGTATGTGTAACTAATATGTAGTTATATTTAAATAATATATGTTATGGAAATATTTTTTCTTTAATAGTTGGCACAGGCAAAAAGTTCCCTACCTTAGGTACAGACTATCGTGTGTGTGTTGACCTCTTCTCCATATAGAAGAAGGGTTGGAGCTTAATATAAATATAAATATCCGTCCCGAGCGGGAATCTAACCCGCGACCACCGGCGCATGGCATTGAGGCAACTACTCGCGCCACTACACCAGAACGGTCGTCAATATCTCAGTCGTGTGTGTATATTAAATGAAAAAAAAAAATACTGGTGCGGATAATACTTGGCGACAAGTATGTTTGTTTGCGATATATTATACGAGTTAAGCGTTTTCTAAAAACGCTTAACTCGTATTGGAAATAAATTAGAAGTAATTGGTATAAAGCCGCGGCTTCAGACGGTGTCGAGTTCATATCCGAACTGAGACCGGTCGGTTTTCATGTGCTGTGTGTTAGTAGAATCCATAACGCGATCAGCGGTGAAGCACAGCATTGTGTTCCTCGTCTGCGTTTCGAAATAGATTCTGGGACATAGTATCTGAAATAATAAATAAATAAATAAATATATATTAACCAACAATCACACCACGTTAACCTAGCCCCGTGCTAAGTTCGTAAGAACTTGTGTTACAGGTACGGAACTAAATTTAATAAATTTATATAAATACATATATACATAAATACACATCCATGACCCGGTTCAGACATCTATATTCGTCATACAAATTATCTGCACCTGGCGGGATTCGAACCCGCGACCGCTGCGTAAAGTGTCCAGTTGCCTGACCACTCGACCAGCCGGCCGTCAATATACATAATAATCTATCTAATATATATAATAATCTTTATATTAGACATGAACACGTCCATTCCATGTTCTTTCCGCAAACTTCAAGAACTTTCTCTCGCAATATATACAATTGTATCATTTTGTGGACTTGTAGTTGTAATTCGATTTACACTAACTTTAATTACATTCCAAAACTTCAATTTGAAAATCGCAATCCTTTTAAAAGAAATTCAAAGAGATTCATTAAGCTCACGTTCATACTTTCCTCGAAGAGAACTTTTTAGATAATCACAATCTTTGTTTAAATTTCTTTTATAACAGCTATCTTATATAGCAAGCAAAGTTTACTTAATTTATTATTTTAATTTTTGTAGATATTTTCATATTACAATGTATTAAAATTTATTTAGTTTTATTGTATAATAAAACGTTAATGATAGTTATAAACGACACAGAGACAACAGAAGGAAGTGGTCGCTCTGATAACTTTTAAGACCACTACAAAATGTATTTTACATAGCTTAAGATATATCCGGGTAAGAGTTCTAGGAAACAGATATAGGGCTTAGAAGTTATGGTATAGCAAAAAGACTAATCCATATAATAAACTCAACATTCCTTTTATCACAGAAACAGTATGTAAGCCCTAAACTACGAAGGTATCCTATGGAAGACAGGGGTTGAAGCTTTATCCTACTCTCCTAAAGAACTGGTTTTCAGATAAACGTATCAAAATCTCTTCCAAACAATCCAAGACTCTTTTTTTCCATTTGTCATTACTAACTGGCGTGCGGTGATCGGTAGAACAGAATAGTCTCGACCTTTTTCTTGCCGAGATATTGTAAAAGGCGACTACGGCCATAGTGGTAGGTGGTGATGGGTAGCAGCGTCACCATATTCACAAATGCCAAAAAGCACTATTCTCACTAACCCGCCTGTCAAGCGTGGTGAGTATTAGCAAACCCATGAGATGATGGAGAGACCTAGGTTCAGTAATGAACATCCAACGGCTGATAGGTGGTGGATATGTTCATTCTACCCTTAAAGGTTTAAATACGAAATATATAGATAAATATTAATTTATTGGTATATCGACCAATCATTATGGTCATTCGACCATGTTCTGCTAAACAGAATAATGAATGTACATTGACAGAGACTTCTTAAAACCTATTACAAAACAATTATTAAATTAACATAATAATTGAAGTTTTAATTATACGATTAAAATGAAGAACAAATAAGTAACGTCGTTCGACAGTCCGTACAGGAGGCCGTCATTACAAACAACCAATGTTTTTACAATTTTGTCATTGTGTCTGTATATATGGTAAATAATTAAAACGTGATAAATAAATAACGTATTCCTATGCAAATTTCTCTCTTTATTTAATAAGAGTACCGATACTTCTGATGCACTATTAACATATGAAAAATGTTTAACAATTAATCTACTGATGTCGCAAAATAGTTGAAATAAATATATATAAAGAAGCTCCTATTAGATATGTAATATATTCGTTTATTTCAAATATATTTTTGAGAAAGACACTTGATAAGCTGTTGCAATCATCGGAGCCGGAATCAGAGAGGACGCCATACAGACGCCTGTCCACAGACTCAAACATGCCATTTGAGTACAGATATAAAACTCTAAATGGAGACAATAATTGAAAATTTATATACTCGTAGAGCAAAATTTACGTAATTATAGGTCTTAAGCGGGAACCAAACCTTTATATTTATTAGTTTTTCAACATTTTGATCTTGAATAAAAGGAAGAAGTAATTCTTTTCGACTCTAAATAAATATGATATTTACAGACCACAATTTATTCTACTTAGTGAAAACGAAAGTTCCACTGACGCACACGATCACTTGTTCCATTCCCGCTCGGAGCGAATATTGGTATCTGAACAAATATTCGTTTCTGATCAGGGGGTTTATCCTTGCAATGTCTCCACCCTGCCTTGAAAAGCATGTAAAGCCGTCATTCTTGGTTGCTATCATAAACAGCTGATGACAGACGCATATGTGATTATGATGTGATTAGTGATTGGTTGGTATGTGCGTTTAGTGGGGCTGTCTTTCTTGTGGGACGTAACATGACTGAATTTTTAACAATTTAATATTGTATTGTGATTGTTGAGTTTTTTGTGGATTCTTCTCAGTAGAATCTTCATTCTAAATCGGTGGTAGCTGCATAATAATCATTAAACAATATTTATAATTTGTAAAATGACAATTCATAAGGGCTTTTGAAACCTACTTGAATAAACAAATTTTGATTTGATTTGAAATTATTTGATGATTTGATTTGATTTGAAACTTTTTATATTAGAGTTCAGTTTAGTTCAATTCAGTTATATTTTAGATAGAAAAAAAAAGAAATTATTTACATAGTCGTAGCGTTAGTAAAATTCTACGTTTAATAGCTAGTACTTACATTATAACCTGTATATATATATATATATATATATATATATATATATATATATATATATATATATATATATATATATCAGCCTGTAAACCACCCACTGCTGAGCGAAGGCCTCTTCTCCATGTAGAAGAAGGGTTGGAACTTAATCCACCACGCTGCTCCACTGCGGGTTGGCGGATAAATTCCTTATAATGGGTAACAATCGTTATCAGGTGTCTATGATAACAACCGGGATCGACGGCTTTACGTGCTCTCCAAGGCACGGTGGGGAGACCTACAAGGACATACACCCAGACTGGAAACAAATATTTCTACAAATACAAATATTTGTCCCGAGCGGAATCGAATCCGCGACTGCCGACGCGCAATCCGGGGCAATTATTCTCACCACTACACCAGAATGGTCGTACATTATAAAGTTCAAGCCAATTCCACGATATTCACTGCGCTTACTGTGCTATATTAAAATGAAATGCAATTTTATCACTATAAAGTAAGGTTACTAACGGTTCGGTAATACGGTGAACCTTAGCTGGATTTAAAAATACTGGAGCTTATTCCAATAAACCATTTGTTAGTTCGACAAATGTTGATAGTTCAGATTTTCTAACAATTCAATCGCGCTGTAAATCGTAGTGTAAGACGCACACTGTTAAATTTTTTTGTAAATTTACTACATGCTTTGTAAGCAAATTCATACTAAAATTACAAAACCTTATATTGTATTTTTATTTTTATAAGCATTTGTTTTAATATTACATCTTGTTATAGCCAAAGTACTAAACAGGTTGCAATTTCACAATGTTTTTGTATTTATCAGATACTTATAGTCATTTTATGGTTCTGTGAAGTAGAATTGAATCTATACATATTCGAAATTTAATTTTACTAAGATAATCAATAAAGTTACTAAACAAAATTTGCTTTTTGAATTACAATGAGTGTTAGGAAATATACTATATATTTCATTTAAACTCCGCCATTGACGGTCCCAAGCCCGTATGCAAAAGGAGGAGGGTTGGCTGAGGAGACCTAACCAGCCGTAAAAGGTCAACGCCGAGTATCGAGCGGCGGTTAATTAACTCGACAACATCTATCTGTGGGAGTTAGGAAATGATCTCCCCGCCCACAGCTCGGTGATTTTCGCTGAAGTGGGGGCATTGGCTTCACCGCCCGTGTCATGAGGTAGAAAACCTCTTTAATAAGTTACCCCAATCCTACGGTGGAGACCGCGCCAATAGGATGAATGGCTGAAGTGTATTCAGTCTTTAGCGCCAACCTTGGTGATACCTGGCGAGCACCATTGTATATAGCCTTCTCGCAGGAAAGGCGTCACCCTACGAGTGACCTTTCTATCGTCCATACTCGTGGGAATCATATGACTGATAACGAAAAAACCAAAAACCAAACATACTCACAACAAGTCTTTCACAAATTCTTTGATGTAAGACAAAGATCATCGTCCTTCAGTGGCGGCATAAGCAGCGAAAAACAACCAGGCTCAATGGAAAACAGACCAAACAAACTTAACAACCAACATCTTCTTAGGGATAATACAACTATGAGTTCTTCTGAGAACAGAGAAGAGGACCATGTAGAACAAGCCGGGCCAACCCTGATACAAACAAAGCTTGGTTGGCAACAAGACAAAGTACCTGGCAAGAAACGGAAAAGAAATGACAGTCCAAACGAAAATAATAAAAATACGACTGTTAAGCGTCTTAATTATAAAACAGCAAACAAAAGTTCATCCGATAAACTACACAGCTATGCTGTACCTGTTCAAAATCAATTCGACATCCTCAGTGATGAGCAACCAGCACCGCAAAAGCCTAAAGAATATATACCAAGACCGGAACCAATATTTGTGACTGGAATAGTTACCATTGCTCCTCTCCGAGATCTCCTGCAAAAAGTGACAGATTTAAATAATTTTACAATGACAACACTGAAGTCAGGGCACATCATCAAACTGATGCCAAAAGACATAGACACCTACAAAGTAATAAGAGACAATCTTATTGAAAACAATATCAACCACTTTACATACAAGCTCAAAAGTGAAAGGTCCTATAGAGTAGTTGTCAGGGGACTACATGCTTCAGAAGATATCTCTAAGATAAAAGAAGCTATCGAAACAAACGGGCATAAGGTCAAACAAATTGTCAATGTTCTCCATCGTGCAACAAAAGAAAAACTTCCCCTTTTCTTTGTAGATCTGGAACAACAAGCCAATAATAAGGATATATTCAAACTGAAATTCATAGGTCATATCAAAGTCACGGTAGAAGCACCATACAAAAAGAAAGAGGTATTACAGTGCAAGAGATGTCAAAGATTTGGCCACTCGAAAAACCAATGCTTCAGGCCTTTCAGATGTGTAAAATGCGGAAACGACCATCCAACATCTTCTTGCACCAAACCACCAGAGACCGATGTGACTTGTGCAAACTGTGATGGTAAACACCCAGCAAGCTACAAGGGCTGCGCGAAATACAAACAATATAAAGAAAAAATACTAAACTTAAAGCCCATACAAGATCAAACTAAGAAAAAAAGTCCAATGACAAACATGCCACTAAAAAGCAATGACAATAATAAACCACCCGATAATAAAAAGAGCTCTTCTGAAACTAGTGAAACTATTACATACGCAGAAATTACAAAAAGCCACAACCCACACAAGTTTTATTATCAAAACCAAACAAGCCATCCGCATGATAACACATATGAATTAAGTCAACATGATATTACTAAACTACTAGATACTATGTTTTATAAATTTCAACACATCATGAAAGACATGATAGACAGCATGATGGATCGGATGATCCAACTAATTACAAGCCTGGTATCGCAGAGGGCCTAAATCTTCGAATACTTACCTGGAACGCCAATGGGTTGACAGAAAAACGGCTAGAACTAGAACTGTTTTTGAACATGGAAAATATCGACATTGCCTTAATATCTGAAACAAGATTTACTCAACAGTCGTATGTGAATTTTCAAAATTATATCCTTTACCGAACTGACCACCCATCTGGCAACTCCCACGGCGGAACAGCTGTCATAATAAAAAGCAACATTAAGCATTATGCCCTGACACCTTACAGAACAGACAAAATCCAAGCAACGTCGATCAAAGTCCAACACAAGAACTCAGAGACTACAGTTTCTTCTATATATTGCCCACCACGCCACTCTATCACTTCTGAAGAGTTCAAGATCTTCTTCAACCAACTAGGCTCAAAGTTCATCTGTGGAGGAGACTGGAACGCAAAGCATACTTACTGGGGCTCGAGATTGATCAGTCCAAGAGGCAGACAACTGTATAAAGCAAACATGGACCTTAACCTCGCGAGTGCATCACAGGGCGAACCAACACATTGGCCTACAGATCCAAATAAAATACCTGACGTACTCGACTTCTTTGTAACTAAAAACATTCCTGGTGACAACCTAAGAATAGAAAAACTCGATGACTTGTCATCGGACCACTCCCCAGTCATTTTAATCCTCCTCAAAGTAATACCTTTCCAAGACTTACCTAGTAAAATCTACAATAGGAAGACAAACTGGGATCTTTACAGAGATATCGTTTCGAATAGTTTAGACCTCAAGATAAAACTTAAATCGAATGAAGACATTGAAGCAGCTGTCGAGAAACTCAGTTGCACTCTACACTTAGCTGCCCAGGCTTCTACACCGGAAAATAACCAAACTACACCAGAACAAAAGCGTTACCCTAAGCACATACTAGAGAAGGTACAGGAACGCCGCAAGCTACGAAAGGAGTGGCAAACGACCCGATATCCTCCTGTGAAAACCAAATTGAATAAAGCATCGGAAGAACTGAAGAACACTATAAATGAGCATAAGAATCTTGCACTACAAAATCATCTTGCTCGTCTTACTCCTTATAAGGACACAAGCTATTCTCTATGGCACGCTACCAAAAACCTAAACCGTCCTATACAATACATTCCACCTATAAGGAAACATGACAGGAGTTGGGCCAGATCTGACATCGAGAAGGCTACTGTGTTTGCCGAACACCTGGAAAGCGTCTTTACACCTTTTTCCAACGCAGACCCTCAAAAGGACGAAGAAATAAGAATATTCCTGCAGTCACCAAATCAGCTGTGTCTCCCTTTAAAACCAGTCACTCCTAAAGAGATAGCAAAAGAGATAAAACAACTACCACTAAGAAAAGCCCCAGGTTACGATCAAATTGACACTACGCTTGTAATCAACCTACCTAGAAAAGCAGTTGTATTTCTGGCGGTACTCATCAACGCATGCCTGAGATTATCTCATTACCCTTGCCAGTGGAAAATCGCCCAGGTTGTTATGATCCCAAAACCAGGTAAACCTCAGGATGAAGTGTCATCATATAGGCCAATTAGTCTTCTCCCCCTGTCTGGCAAGCTATTTGAAAAAATTATTCTGAAACGAATGCTCCCCTATTTGGATGAGATTCTCCCAGAGCATCAATTTGGTTTCAGACAAAGACATGGAACCATTGAACAAGTCCACAGGTTGGTAGACATCATAAGTCGTGCATTGGAGGACAAACAGTTCTGTTCAGCGGTCTTCCTGGATGTTTCCCAGGCTTTCGATCGGGTTTGGCATGATGGACTCCTATTCAAAATTAAGAAATTGCTACCTCACTCTTTCTACAATATTCTAAGAAGCTACCTGAACAAAAGATGCTTTGAAGTCAAATTCAACAATGAAACATCAAATCTCTACGAAATCCGTTCTGGAGTGCCCCAGGGTAGCATACTGGGACCAGTACTTTACCTAATTTTCACTGCTGATCTACCCACTAGCGCCCACACATCTGTAGCTACCTACGCGGACGATACTGCAGTCCTCTCAGCAAACAAAAATGCCGAGGTTGCCTCTAATCACATTCAGGAGCACCTCACTGAAATAGAGAAATGGCTAAAGACATGGAGGATAAAAGCAAACCAAAGCAAGTCTACACATGTGACCTTTGCTCTCAGAAGGGGAGACTGCCCTCCGGTAACTCTAAACGGAGAAACAATTCCGCATGCTGATTCAGCTAAATATCTGGGTATGCACCTGGATAGACGACTGACGTGGCGAACACATGTCTGGAACAAGCGTAAACATCTGGACTCAACCCTCCGAGGTTTGTACTGGTTAATCGGAGGAAAGTCACAATTATCTAATGAGAGTAAGATGACAGTTTACAAAGCCATACTAAAGCCGGTTTGGACTTACGGCATTGAACTCTGGGGAACTGCAAGCAATAGCAATATCGACATCCTAGAAAGATTTCAAACAAAAGCGATGAGAACTATGTTCAACATTCCGAAATGTATTAACAACAAGTACATCCTAAAAGACCTAAATCTAACAACTGTGAGACAAGAAATCCATCAACGAAGTTACAACTATCAGAAAAAATTAGCCACCCATGTTAACGCCTTAGCAGCAAAACTATCAGGCTCTGGAAGTACTCAGTACACAAGACTGAGGAGGAACAGTGTCCCGACTCTCATAAATCGCTTTATGACACCATAATGAAAATGGTCAATGGACTATCTTTCACAGCTCCGATGACAAATACAGACAAGAGTCACACAAAGAATAGGCTAAATGTTTTAAACAGATTGCTGTGTTGAGCAGGATACATAAAAAAAAAAAAAAAAAAAAATATTTCATTTAAATCATGTACGCTATGTGTTTAACAATTCTTCAAGCCGCTAAATCGCGCTAACGTTTGGTTCTACAGAATCTATATTTAGGTCTCCATACAAAATTAATTGACTCCAGACGACCCGATTACGCTAGCCAAGCCCACCCCCCGATAGGTACAGTACACAACCGCACCACACACCACACTACTCACCTACACCGTCTCCGCCGACGGAGACGAAGAAATAGGGTTCAACGGCTCGTACGCGCCTAGGCACGTAGAGTAGTAGTTTGTTCACCTTAGCGCTCCGCATAGCGCCGCTTAAGCCGGCCAACCGACGCGTATAGCACTTCAGAGCCGCCCATAAGGAGGCTCTCTTTTCTAGGCTGGACCTTAAAGTGTCCGCCCCCCGCCCGGTGTCGCTGTAAAGGCCAACAAGGCCAACAGCATAAGTCCTTCCAAAAAAAAAAAAAAAAAAAAAAAAATTAATTGACTAAGGGTTTTCTTTAAAATCATAGTCATTTCACCTTGCAACGGGGTATTTATATTGTAGGTCCCGTAGTGCAGGTGTGATTTTAGACGTGTGGAACGATAAACGTTTCATACGTATCGAATCGTTTTTTCAATCAGAGTTGTAATATTTTCAAACTACTGTGTAGTAAAATTACAATAAATTTTTGTATAATAACTATACATATTTATTTGATATATTTTGTTTAGTATAATTACAAATAATGTATAGTAATATTACTACACAAGCTTTTAATAACTTATTAGTAATTTTGCGAAAGATGATTTGTAATATTTTGAAACTGAGTAGTTGTAAATTGTGTAGTAAAATTACAGCACTGAAATCTTTTATTCCAAAACGGTGGTGCGTAAAAACTTCCTACACTATTAAAATTACTATAGAAATTTTTAACAGTGTAATCCAGTGACATATACAGGGTGACTGGTGAATTACCATCGATATTTGGGGAGAACGCTCGGCGCGCGGTTCCCATTCGGGTCATGCAATAAAAATAGATACTTAATTTTTGACCAAATTTTCATAAATTTCAATTCAAATAAATGAAGCGATGACACTTTTCCAGTCATGCCGGCGGCACATGCACAGGTGTTGTAATGTGTCGCTTGTTCACACCTAAAAATTGCCAAAGTCACATAATTTACCTAGTCAACAAATTTGTTGCTTAAACGAGTAAAATATCTTAGTATTTTTGCCTTTCCTAAGCCAGGATTAAAGTATTAAGGGGGACTGGATCATGCTTGTTTATCCTGCTACCCTGTTTACACGTGGCGGCGTTTGGACGTAGATAAACTACCTGTTTTGTGTCGAAAGTGCAGCTAGCTGCTAGGGTGTCCAGACGATGCGTAAATAATTGGATAATTGTTGAGTAACTTTACTTAAAAGTTTATTAATATTTACCTATTTTTTTTACATGATTCGAGTGGGAACCGTGCGCCGAGCGCTCTCCCCGAATGTCGATGGTAATTCACCAGTCACCCTGTATATTAAAAACAAAGAAAACAAAATATAGTGTATCAATTAATTATTGTGAATGTTAATATGATAAAAAAAAAGAAAACAATAAAAAACTACAGTAACTTTAAATACATTTCAATGGATTGTGAGGAAGCTAGGAAAACCTTTTTGCGTCTAGATTGTGTCTACTAATGGAGACTTTACTTACAGCTTTCAGCAAAAAACGCGCTGAGCTTCGAGACCTACGCGGAGAAAAGCGGATTATACTCTCATCTGTCTCCAGGATAAAGGTAATAAAAGTCCTAATCGCCTGCCCTAATATCGTTTTACTGTTTTATATAATAACTAAACCTTAAACCTTACCCCAGAGTCGTAAAATAATAAAAATAAATTGTAAGCGCTAACAATATACGAGTTATAAAATAGCATTTCTCACATAAAAACGACAAATCAAATCCCATTTCATTTTTGCTGCATTGTTTTAATTTGGAAGATTGTCAAATTTTATTGAAACAATGAAATTTATGATTTTAATAGAGAATTTAAAAAAGTTAAAAAGTTATACTTTCTATATCAACGACGTGCTAAGCACAATAAGAAGTGCCAGTAAAGCGCATTGAAACGAATTGACTCTGTCAGAATTTTAAAACCTGTCTCACATATTGAAATAACTTATGATTTCAATTATCTATACGGATGTATACTGTAGACTCTAGGCTAGTTCGAAGTGTATTAGTTTCATTGTAATATTTTTCTATCCATGTTAATGTCATGTGTTGTCTCCCGATGTAACCTGAATTGGCTCAATTATTGAACTTAACAAATATTAAAGTAAAAAATTCAAAACATATTTTCTCTGCTTTTTTTTTTTTTTGAAGATATTTTTGGAACGCATAATAATTACCTTTTTAATTTAATTTTGAGAATGAGTTGATCTGGTCTCGATTTCTCTATCTATCTCTATATCGATTTTTAAATGTTCAGTGATACCTTTTGTTTGATTTGGTTCTATATTTCATGAAAAGAAAGTAAGCAAAAATATTAGAATACTAAATTGGCACGAACACTTGAAAATTTTCTCAGTACATTACGAATTGAAGTCGACAAGGAAATATACATTTATGTTGTGACAGTTTAAAAGTGCTTGTAAAATGTAAAATAACGCTTATAATCAAGTATGCTACAATAGTAGAACGTTCTTGTGTTGTACTACTATAATGTATAATTTGTTTCAATGTTCGTACACAGATATATCTCGCATTACTTAAAACGGAGTGACAAGGCGCCTGGGCTACTTTATGCGTCAGAATGCTTAACTCAATGAGCAGGACTTGGAAGTTAATAGGATTTATATTATCTTGATAGTAAGATAAAATTCTTGACTGTATGAATTTAGTTACCCATTGTAACATTTATAATTGCGGGTAGCATTTTACCACTGCATTGTTAGAGGGGATTGGAGTAGGAGCCGCTCGGGCCCTTATAAAAGGACGGGCTCGGTAGAATCTTTCCTTTTTCTCGTCTCTTCGGTGCCGGGTGCGAATTGTTGGGTGAGTTATTGTATTATATGTAGAAGCTTGTATTTGTATTGTATTGTATATGCCACGCAGTAGGTCGTCTAGTTGTAAAATTCATTTATATCTAGTGTGTTTATTGTTATAGTGAGTGTTAGTTATTAATTATTATATTATTATAAATTGTGTTTCTCTTTAAACCTATGGTTAGGTTGTGTCCTTGTCTTGTGGGCCATTTCCATGTTAACCAGAAACAACTGGGGGTTGACTATGGGAAGGCTCACCGGATGGTGTGTCCTTCCAGGGTCCTGGTAGGCGCACGGAGCGGTCGACACTGTCTCTTACCACGTGGCGACTTCTGCTGGTGAACCTCGGACCCCAACAATAACCGGGTTCTTTTTCGTGACCTACAACCGTTCTACGGCGAGAGACGTCGAGCGTCGGACGGGGTACGCAGTCCACGTGTCCCGGCGCGCACATCATCCCGTCACCTAACACAAGGCGGAGACCAGCTTGGGGGCATCCATGCTCCACGTGCCTATAGATAAGTGCCCGTCTGGTTAACCCTTAGACCTGAACCAGGAATAGTTATCGAACCACGTGCTCATGTTCTCTTAAAATTAAATACGTAAAGATTGAATTACCACGTAGTCTATCTTAAAAACATTGTTATTGATCTAATTCTAACCTTTTTTTGTATCTTGCCTACATATATATCACTATATAAAATAAATGTTGTAGTTTTGTTCATTTAATATTGGTTTTATTTATTTCTCTTTATTGTTCGTCGGTATAATATTTATTTCTCTCTCTTTTACTACTATTACACCGCGACAGTGGCGCCCAACGGCTATTAATTATTCCTGGTTCGGCAGTTTCTGGGTGTGGGAAATGGTCTTGTCCGTGTGTTTTTTGTGTTTTTTTTTATGTTTTTGTGTTTTTTTTTTCTCTCTAAATAGTACTGTGTTGTTTTACAATTGTCACCGTAATGTATGACATTATTTAGATTTTTTTTCTCTCTTTAAAAATTTAAAACATTTACTGATAATATTATAATAAACACAGTAGTGATATTTAAATAGTTTAATATTTTTTCAAAGTGAAATAAAAAAAAAACATTCATATATGAATTAATAAATTATAACAAGCATAGTCGTGGCATTCAAATTGTTTAGATTGTGTTTAGTAATTTTTTCGAAACTTACCCACTTTTAGTGTTACATATTCTTAAACTTCCAGTAACAAAGTTTTTGTCGATTCACCCTCAATTTAAAAATTGTGTATTGCTTTGTGTTTTGTATTTGAATATTAATTTAATTGTAATAATTTTTTTTTCTTTTAGTTTGTTTTATATATTTTTTTTTGTTTTATTATACCTCGGGTACAATGACTCACACCATCAAGTTCGTGTCTTTGCCTAAGGCTGAATTGGAATATGAAGTAATTGTTAGGAACGAGGAACCGGCAGCCTCGGTAGTAGCTCTGCGTATTAAATTGTGCAATTATCGGAAACTTTACCGTCAGAGGAGATTTTGGTCAGTCCATTAGATGTAGTAACGGATCCAGGTGGTAAGCCTTTGCGGACGAGGCTGTACGGGGTAGTACCACCGACCCGTTTCTCCTTAAAGAGGAACGGGTAGCCGATTATTGTCTTCTGGTTCCGCCGGGTAATCAAATACCATCTCCGATTACCCACATACGCGTGAACTGCACAGTAAGCATTAGCATAAAAAAAAAATTTTTTTTCTCCAAACTTTTGTGTCGAATTTTTTTTATATAACATTGCTTTCTATTTTTGTGCAATTACATTTTATTTATTTTTTAGCATTTGTTATTTTGCATTTGCGTTTGTGTGTAATTGATAAGTCCTTTCAGTGATTTTTTTTATTGGTGCATTTATTGCATTCATTTTATTTTTTCTTTTTTATTGTTGTAAATCATTTATTGTTTTGTAATTTTCTTAAGGTCTGAAAAGATAATAGCGGTTACGTACATTGCTTTACATCGTTCTTAATATATATATTTTTTTAAGTTACCCACAATCGTGTTGCATTTCGTCGCGTATTATTCTAAAATATTTCAATTCACTATTTTAATTTCAATCTAATTAATTTAACTTTAATATCCATTTATATAGCCATTTTAACTTCTGTTGGTGTTTAATAAAAATAATTATTTGAATTGGCTTGAACTTAGTCAATTTTTTTAATTAAATAATTCTGCTTAAAAATGGATCGTACTATTAAATATTTACATTTAACTAAACCGGAGCTCACGTATGAAGTAGCCATACGCGGTTTAGAACCTAAGGAGAGGGTTGTTAATCAATATTATGATATGTTAGCATTCGTTTTATTTTATCATATATCAGAAAAATTAAATTCAACATGATTTGGTTCAGTAATCGATTATGTTTGTCTTTGATGAATTAATATAAGCTTACTCGGAGTTTTTACGTTTAGTTGGGAGATTGTTCTTTTTTTTTTCTGTGTTTAGCACTTTATGGCGGATTATGAGCCTTTGTATGGGCCTAATTCGTTTATTGTTTTGCGTTTTCCGCTTTTATGGCGGGTTGCGACCTCTTGTATGGGTCTGATTCGTTTATTGTTTTGCGTTTTCCGCTTTTATGGCGGGTTGCGACCTCTTGTATGGGTCTGATTCGTTTATTGTTTTGCGTTTTCCGCTTTTATGGCGGGTTGCGACCT
Source organism: Euphydryas editha (assembly GCA_036937285.1). Taxonomy (NCBI): domain Eukaryota; kingdom Metazoa; phylum Arthropoda; class Insecta; order Lepidoptera; family Nymphalidae; genus Euphydryas; species Euphydryas editha. Next base: position 24,168,441 of record JAUPFZ010000004.1, on the reverse strand, counting down.
CTTGTATGGGTCTGTTTCGTTTTATTGTTTTGCGTTCTGCGCGTATAGAGCGGGTTGTGACTCTTTTAAATAAGCCTACACTAATTTTCTCGTTAGAGCGGGTTGTGACTCTTTAAATAAGCCTACACTAATTTTCTCGTTAGAGCGGGTTGTGACTCTTTAAATAAGCCTACACTAATTTAGTGTGGCTGCTAGAGTGTCTTGGATGGTTACCAATAGTCACTCGGTGTGTGAGGACGTTAATTGTTTAGTTCAAATAACGCATATTTGTAAGAGGATTTATTTGATGAAGTATGTTTGAGGATGTCTGTATCGAGTAGCAGTTATCAAAATTAATGCATGAGTAAAGGTCACTTTAATTAAATAATTTTTTTTCTCCTTTTTCTTTTGGACTCGCCCTCATATCCTTCTGTTCTCCTCTGCACCCAAGAATTTTGCCTAGAGACGCAAAATTCTTCTCTGACGGGGGGGGTATTGTAACATTTATAATTGCGGGTAGCATTTTACCACTGCATTGTTAGAGGGGATTGGAGTAGGAGCCGCTCGGGCCCTTATAAAAGGACGGGCTCGGTAGAATCTTTCCTTTTTCTCGTCTCTTCGGTGCCGGGTGCGAATTGTTGGGTGAGTTATTGTATTATATGTAGAAGCTTGTATTTGTATTGTATTGTATATGCCACGCAGTAGGTCGTGTAGTTGTAAAATTCATTTATATCTAGTGTGTTTATTGTTATAGTGAGTGTTAGTTATTAATTATTATATTATTATAAATTGTGTTTCTCTTTAAACCTATGGTTAGGTTGTGTCCTTGTCTTGTGGGCCATTTCCATGTTAACCAGAAACAACTGGGGGTTGACTATGGGAAGGCTCACCGGATGGTGTGTCCTTCCAGGGTCCTGGTAGGCGCACGGAGCGGTCGACACTGTCTCTTACCACGTGGCGACTTCTGCTGGTGAACCTCGGACCCCAACAATAACCGGGTTCTTTTTCGTGACCTACAACCGTTCTACGGCGAGAGACGTCGAGCGTCGGACGGGGTACGCAGTCCACGTGTCCCGGCGCGCACATCATCCCGTCACCTAACACAAGGCGGAGACCAGCTTGGGGGCATCCATGCTCCACGTGCCTATAGATAAGTGCCCGTCTGGTTAACCCTTAGACCTGAACCAGGAATAGTTATCGAACCACGTGCTCATGTTCTCTTAAAATTAAATACGTAAAGATTGAATTACCACGTAGTCTATCTTAAAAACATTGTTATTGATCTAATTCTAACCTTTTTTTGTATCTTGCCTACATATATATCACTATATAAAATAAATGTTGTAGTTTTGTTCATTTAATATTGGTTTTATTTATTTCTCTTTATTGTTCGTCGGTATAATATTTATTTCTCTCTCTTTTACTAATATTACACCGCGACACCATTACTTATATAGCAAATCAAGCAGATTACCTATATGTTTTCTTCGTTATAAAATGTGTATTTATATAATACTCACTAGTAGATAGTAGTAGATAGATATTCTAATGCATCCAAAATATTATCAATAACGGATTACTGCTAAATAATGTAAAAAAATGGTAATAAAAACAAACAAAAAAAAAAACGAAACACATTTCTATTCTTTTAAATGATTATATATTATTATTAATGTATGTATAATTGTATATGTCAAAAATACACCAAACTATAAAAAAAATGGTTTGATTTTAGAAAATTTGGTCCGCTTGTAATATTGCAAATCTTCGTGTTCAACATCTCAAAATACATAAAAATAGTCTCTGTCAATAATTTTTCTCGCGTCCATCACAGGACAAAGCTGTCAAATGCGCGAAACTGAAATTTTGGGGGTGTTTTTTGAGGTTAGGGGTGAACGCTTGAGGTAACGGTAAAAAATACCGCCGGATTCGTGTTCAGCAGCAAAAAATACATAAAAATACTGTCTGTCAATAATTTTCCTCGCGTCCATCACAGGACAAAGCTCTCAAATGCGCGAAACTGCAATTTTGGGGGTGTTTTTTGAGGTTAGGGGCGAACGCTTGAGGTATCGGTAAAATATACCACCGGATTCGTGTTCAGCAGCAAAAAATTCATGAAAATAGTCGTTGCCTGGAATTTTTCTGAGCCCCTGTGATTTCTGACAGCCTGATCATTTCGTAAAGTGGTATTTTTTTAAGGTTATGGGACGTGCTGCTCTATCTGTAAACGAAATTTCAAAAAAGGCCACGCTCTAATGGAAAGTACCTACATAAAAAATCCTAAATTTTCCATATTTTTAAATATTTTTAGGTCAAAAGGAATTTTGGCTATAGAGGTGTTCCGGTTATATATATATATATATATATATTGTTAGTGTTAGTGTTAGTGTTATATATATGTATATTGTTATATATATTCCGGTTATATATATATATATATATTTTATACATATGTACAATATATATATATATATATATATATATATATATATATATATATTGTACATATGTATAAAAAACATTTAACATTATTCAAATATTCTAAATGAAACAGCAAAAAATTGTATATTAAACATATTTTATTAAGAATACAAATTGATATTTTTACGTAGCCTATCTAATTCAGATGTTCCAAGTTAATTTATCATCTATCTCCAGTCCGAGATATTTTTCACACGCTATTTATAGTAAGGGGTGTAAACTCCGGTATAAGTTTATTTTTTGCAAGGAAAATCATAAAGAATCGTTTTTTCGTATTTATTGTTAATATTTATATTTTAATCATTCGTTTAGCTTATCGATATATTTTTGTTCGTTAGTTCCAATATCATCTATTTATTTGTGAAAGTAAAATAGAGATAGTCGGCACTTAATGTCTCTGGTAAGTCCGATATTATTTAAATAAATTATAAAACATTAAATTGGTCATTAGCAGAGATTCCCTTCAATCTTATCAAGCTGTGAAATGTATATAAGGCTTATTTTATCAACTTTATAAATGAGAAATACTCAAAGTTTTGTGGCTTTACTTAGTCTAAGTGTAAGGATCTCAACTTGAGACGTAATTAGTTGATGAATCTTTCACATAAATGTTTTGAAATGTACAAACCCGTTTCAGTCTTGATTTGAGAGAGGTGTGACAGATCACGTGAAAAGGTTTTTGAAACTCAAAAAACATAAAATGAAAACAAAAAACCCCTTTAATGTCAAAAATAGTTTCCTTTTATATGTGTATAAAAATATTTTTTAAATGTATAAAATGATAAATATTCTAAACAATTAAAAACTGAAGCGGAGAGTTGTTTCTGCTAAAACTTGCAGAATTTAAATTCACATTTCTTTGTAGAGGCTAGGGAAACAACATGAATTAGAATTATAACACACATGTGAATTTCAGCGTCAGTTGAAATAAAGCAGATGAAAATACATTTCCCGTAAAAATAAAAGTTACCTAATTTTTAGTGACATGTTAAAAGGAAATAACTTCTTTCTCTGTTTAAGTAAAGTTTTTTCTTTTTTAGTAAGATGACCGTTCTGGTGTAGTGGTGTGATTAATCGCCTCAACGCCGGTGGTCGCGTGTTCGATTCCCGCTTGGAGCAGATATTTGTTTTGGTACAAATATTTGTTTCCTGTCTGGATGTATCTCCTTGTGGGTCTCCCCACCGTGCCTCGGAGAGCACATAAAGCCGTCGGTCACCGTTGTTGTCATGAACACCTGATAGCGATCGTTACTCATGATAAGGAAAATTAGCTGGCAACCCGCAGTTGAGCTTGTAGACCTACAGAAACCGAATTTTTTGTATCTAAAAATGAAACTTGAATACTTATGCTAATTTAAAGTTCCACATTTAAAATTGAAAGAAGTGTATTCACTTCTTCTGCACTAAAAGTTAAAATATCATATTCAGCGTCAATAAATCGTAAAAAATGCTATCAAAATCAAATTTTTTAATTTTTATTATTTTTTTGGTTTTTGGAAATTGAAAAAAAATTAAAAAACTTGGAAGCGCATTTAAGGGCTTCATTATTACATTTTATCTTTATTATTCGTGTAACGTTAATTATACAAATTTATTATTATAATAATATTAATATAAAAAACATTATTCAATTCAATTTTTTTCAAATACATTTTACCGTGTCGCGACCGGCAGAGAAGAATAGTCCTGACCTCTTTTCTTGCCAAGGTGTCGTAAAAGGCGACTAAGGCCAAAGTGTTGCGAACAACTGTATGCCAGGATTGTGATGGCCAGCAGCGTTACCATATCCTGCCACACCACAATGCGCTCGCCAACCCGCCTGTTAAGCATGGCGAATACTGGCTTATATGGTGGTGGTTTTTTTCATTCTACCCTCGAAGATTAAAATACATTTGAATCAATCAATAAAATAAAATATTAATATACTAATAAAATCACTCGACTCATAAACTGGTAAAAACAAATTTCACGCTCATAAATAATCTTGATGTAACACGATGTAACGTTAAGAAATTAATATTGATTCACCTACGAGTACGATAAAATCGCAGAAATCGTGACACGGAGGGAGTAAATTACTTTCCAGAATTCGAAAAGTCATCCTCCATCACATTACGGCTTGCCATCATCGAATCTTGTACCTGAGGACGCATATAATTTATAAAATATTAAATGTTTTTCTATAGAAATAAACAATTATAAAAGCGACAGACGTAGGTTGCAAAAATCAAGGTTTAATTTTTAATTAAATTTATTACTATATAAAATTACAACTAATTAACGTGATAATTTATCGATAAATGTCAGAAACAAAATGGCTTAAAACTAAAGAAGCGTCGTTTCGTTGGAGCGTATCGCGTTGTTCGGCATCGCCATCTTTATGTGGGGTCGTTTTCATGTAGTGTAAGTATCCAGGAAAACCCAGACCAAAATCCAGACAGTAATTCGTTTCGTGGAGCGTTTTGCAACCAACCTAATAATTAAATAATATATTGTGTTATTTGAACACCTTATCTTTCGGATATTCTTTTTCTAAATGGTATGGTTTCTAAATGGTATGGTTTCCTAATGGTATTTCAGATGTTCTTTTACTAATGGTTTTCCTAAATGGGTTTCGTAATGGTATGTTATGCCTTTGTATTTGTGGAAATCGAATCGTATCGCCTATTGGCTATGATCACTGTGCAAATGAGGCAACTTATTTTATATATTTAATCCTTGTAAATCATCTTTGATATTAAAACAGACCAACTTTCATGATTCAAGGTCAAAAATATTTGCCGAAATATATTTCTAACGTATCTGTTTTCATTTCTATATTTTATGTTTTTCTTTTTTCATATGTACATATCATATATTATATAGTATTGTGTGTATGTACACTGTATTTATATACTCGTAATATTTATATCTTATTTGTCGTGATTTTCACGCAGGTGATCAATTTATCACTCTCTTTGTACACTTTCCTACCGCTTTTACTATGTCCTATTCCTAAAAGTTGTCTAGAAGAGATCACTCTTCTAGCAAAAAGACCGCTTTTGGAAATCTTTCCTTATTTGTATTTTTTTTTTTCATTGTGGTGTATAATAGAGTGTTATAGTAGAGAGTAGGCGTAGGTGAAAATATTGTCATACGAAGGTTTCTTCAACTCTTTTTGGTTATCCGTTAAAAGAAAGATTACTTTTGCATAAATAACAATATCGATCGTAATACATTACTGATATTATATTACACGTGAACGACCCAAAGAAATTAAATAATTTACAGTAAATTCCGAGAACGCAAAGGATTCTAAAACTTATCCTCAAATATTCGCTTCGCTTCATTCCAAGCCTAATTTCGTTAAGTAAATTTAATCTCACGTTTGAATAAACGATTAATAATTTACCTTAACTTTCAAAAGCTTACAGCAGATATCGTTGCTAATTTTAATTACAAAAAATTAAAAAATATTCTATAATATAATATACTTAAAAAAGACGGAAACGAAGACTATGTCCAATGCTAATATTCCGCTCCACACGAAGACACACAACCGACAGGACGTAAGCTAAATCGTTAATGGACGGGACATATAGTTCGTAGAACCGATAATTGTTGGAAAACTATGTAGACAAACGATAACGAACGACAAAAAGGGAGTCAGCGGTGAGTCACTGTTTTCCGGCAGCGCTGAACCGCGATCTATGGAAAAAATATATTTACATTAAAAAAAAAAAATTGAATTTTTTTAAATAAGATAATGACGTAACATTTTGCGAATTTTATTTTCTTATTTTTTTTCTGTACAAATATAAATTATTATTTTAAAAATGTAAGGCTTTGTAGGTTGTCGGTAGTAGAAGAAAATTAAACAAATTATGTCATTATATTTTAAACAAAGGCTTGAAAATTAGTTTATCTACATTATTCAATAGGCAATTTTGCCGATTAGTAAATTTAAATATTTTTTTCCAAGACGCGTTTCAAATGATACGCTGTTATTTATCTATACAAATAATAAATCTGTTAAAACCTCCGTTTTATTAATACACTATATATCATCAAGAATAAATTTTAATAGCGCGATTTAATTTCCATCAGCGCCATCTCTTATCATTTTTTGTTCGTGCACGTATCACGTAAAAAGTACAAAACCAATGTAAATAACTTTAATACATAAAAATTATACATAACTCACAGTATAATTTAGTTTTTGTTTCATTGTAATTAAATTTAAAAATAAATATTTAAGAAAATAGAAATACGCCTACGCGACATAGACGCCATCTGGTCTAACGAATCTTAAAAACTCAAAAAACTTATTTTTGAGTTATTATTTTGTTAAACTTAAAAGTTTACTAAATATGTCGGATAGGAATAGAAATCGTTTTAATATTTTAGATAAACATCATTTTCAATGAATATAGGTATTATTATGTTAAATGTCACTAAATATAAAAACGATATTCTACCATTATACGATAGATGGCGCATGTAGGTGATAAAAAATATAAATATATAATTTTTAAAATTTTAGTTAAATACCCGTGCGAAGCCAGGGCGGGCCGCTAGTAAATAAATATGTTTGAAAAGTTATAATACGAAATAACTTGTGAAATAACAATCATCCACAGGCTATCAACTGCGGTCGATCTATCGTACACATAAGCACGTGTAAATGAATCCACATAATGAGTTCGTAATAGTTGAACTGAAATATACCTAACGCACGTCAGTAGTCAACAGTCCGAACATCGCCTGTATAGTCACAGTGACAGTAAAACCACAAATTGTCCAAATTGTTCCAAATAATGCACCATTTACATCAAATTTCGACGACAGTAGATTGATTTGGAGTTTAATTTACCAGCGATTATTAATTTACTAAATAAATTGATGAAATACCGAGTGAAGTTTATACTTATATATAAAGTATTATTGTTTTACTTTGAAATGTATCGATGTGAATTGGGACGTTTTAACGAATTTGTGTGAATAAATAAACAACTGTTTGAGTGGTCATTCGCACTGTCGATTTGTATCACATAAAAGTTTAGTCAGTATTATTGAACTTCGGTTCGGTCGGTTTACGGACTGCAACTTTTTTGATAAACAAACGTTAAATAATTAAAGGTTTAAAAAACAAAAACCGATTTCAGGATTATAGCCACATGTACAAACTATTTTTTTGTTTTTGTTTTTTTTTTCCTTAAAAAGCGCTAAATTAATTTCGATAATTGATACGGGACATCTAAAGCATGACCTGCTGATTAAAAAAAGAATCATCAAAATTGATTCATAACTTACGGAATAATCGCATAAGAAACATTTAAAAAAAACAATCGAATTTAGAACCTCATCCTTGTTTGAAGTCGGTTAAAAAACAGACGGCATTTTTTTATTTCTATAGTTAAAATCAAGGCCTCTGATTAAAATTAGTAAATTACTCTGTGTACAAATATGTGGAAAATAGATGGTACGTTTGAGATCAATATAACATTGTGTCCTAACGATTTAAATGCAATCAGCAATAACTATTGGTTGAAATTTCACTTCATGCATTTTACATTATTGCTTTTAAACAACTTCATGAAGATTTTAACTGTACAAGTAATTTCATTTTTATTAGCACAATAACGATGTACATACATATTTAATTACTGTATAATAGTAATGTTTGATGTGTATATCAGTAGGAACTATACATAACGACGGTTTAAATAAGCATGTAAAGAAACAGTCGAATGTATAAAAATAATAGAAATTAAGGCTTACCATCAATAATCTTTATTGGAACTCATCAACTCAACCATATTATATCAATAAGTACATTCTTAAACATTAATTTAAAAAAAACTAAAGTCAATTACTACTTCGGTCTTCCGTTGGATGGAGCCTGTTTTGAATCGGTCGTTCTGAAAGTCAATGGGAGAGGCCTACGTTCAGCAGTGGATATCCAATGGGTGATATGATGAAGATGAAGACTACTAATTGTAGGAATTGAAGAAAGGAAAAGGTTATGGAATATATCGAATGCGTATTAAAAATATCCTTTCTTTATTCTTCGTTGTTTATTTAGCAAAGTCGATATAAATGGAGCTCATTTTGCTAGGTGTGCTCTAATAATACGAGAGTATATTCTTTTCTTGAAGGTCCCTAAGTCTTATCGGTTCGGAAATAACGTAAGTGGCTGCTGGTTCCATATAGTGGTCATACGAGGCAGGAAATGCCGTAAAAATCGAGTTGTTGTAAATTTCCGGACATTGAGGGGATGTGGGTAAAATTTGGAATTTTGACGCGATGTCCGGTGGTGGAATTCTGCAAAAAAGAAGGATGTAATATTAATATAATATTATTTAATGAATTTAATTACCTTTTTTGCCTGTCAAACAAAATAAATTTTCTCCATTTCCGATTTCGCACACCTACAAACGTTCGCTTTTGTACGTCTCAAGGTTGGCTGGTAGAGAATGCCTTTTTCATTAAGCCCGCTTTTTGTACAATTCAATAAGGATTGAATGAACTGGAAAAGTAAAAAATTATCAATTAAATTATGAGGAGGTTTTGTTTCATACGCAGTAGTCCATAACAACTATTACACCCAAGGTACTAACCATTTTATCATACTTCATTATAATTATTTACGTTATATACTTGTAACTAATATTTAAGCCCATAAGCCTAGTCAATAAGCTAATTCTATTTACTACTTATTAATTAGTAAGCCAAACTTACTGCTCAGCGATTCCTTGTTTCCCAAATAATATAAATTTACCTGCCGACCGATCTCTGAGCCCGACGCGTTCTATTTCCGACTCCGGATCCTTAATAGTAATCTGTTTCTTAAGTTTATTGTAATTACTCTATTTCTTTCTATTTCTATTCATAAAGTGTAATGATAAAATAACAGTTTAAAGAATTAAATTCACTGACCACGTAACAGCTTCTTGGAGTAGTTTTGTAGTTCTGTGTTACATTATTTATGTTCAATAGACTCTCAAAAAAATTCTAAATTAGAAAAGAATTGTTAAAACAACCAATGCGTCAAAAAAAACGAAGCCACTGTGTAACGTTTATTTGAATTTGAAACCTGAAAACAGTAGCGGTGCAAGTAACGAACAATTTTACTGAAAATGACATAATAATAAGATTATAATTAATATTTTGTCGTATTTTGAGTAAAACAAGATATAAACATGCATGTACTGGTTAAGAAATCCTATTTTCTCTAAAAATAAATTTATTTCTAAAAATGTATTTATTTCTAAGCAAAATGTGTTCAATTCATATTATGTATTTATGGAAAAGGAAAACATTGTACATTGTATATGTTTCGGAACGAATTCAGAGAAATGCGAATCCGGTAATCCGCAGCGGAGCAACGCCCCGGGTGAAGCGACATATCCTTTACATTTTTGTAGATTTCCACTTTGACTTAACTGGATCCAAAACCAAACGTGCTCAATATTGTTACACATATAAGGTACGTTTTGTTTCTGTCGTAGTGTCGTAGTTGACACGGGAAGTCGAGCGGTTAGGAACTTAGTCGCCTTTTACGACACCTCGGCAAGAAGGAGGTCGGAACTATTCTTATCTACCGGTCCCCGATTGATTCCCCGATCCAAAATATAAAAAAAGACAAATAAATAGAAATCAAGAAATACTTTTTTTTTATTTTTTATTTTGGAAACATAAAATATTATATTACATAATGTTATGTTATGTTATGTGTATATGTAAACTTTCTACTAATTACTAATATATACTAGTAGTGTAGCATTTTTTGAAAAATATCAGTATAAATCAAATATAAACAGAACAAAAATTGCAGTCTGAATATTATTCAAACCTTTAAGCGTCTGCATAACGTCCTGCTTATAACTTTCGATTGGGTATTCAAATTATACATATATTCCTTCTAATGCCGGCCATACACGGACCTTAGGAGCAGTTAGCCAGTAATCATATAGAAACCGCTCTTGCATTCATCATTCAGGCAACAGCTTGAAGCTGCCATTGATAACTGCTGGAGCAGTTGATACCAAATGAAGCAGTTAAGGGACGTGTGACGTGGAATGAAGAGCGCTGGCGGAGGTAACTGCGCAAGAGCAGTCGACAGCTCGAATAGTCAGCGTACGCCTGGTGACTACTTGACCGTACGATGAAATTTCACCGCGCTAACAACCATCCGAAGTAGTCGCAACTGCTTGAGCGGTTTTATGTGTGTGTGTGTTTACATAGAAGGCTATAGTTTGGTATGCGGCCGCAGTTTGAAGCAGTCGATACTAGCTGCTTCAAGCAGCTCGTGTATGGCTAGCCTTAAAGTTCCTTATAAAACTAATAATCTAAGTATAACTTACTGGCAGATGTCTCAACATGAGATAGATTTAAGTAGTAATAATAAAATGAATAATATAATACAATAATAATTTAATACAGTACGATACGATACGATACGATACAATACAATAAATACAATACAATACAATACAATACAATACAATATAATACAATACAATACAATACAATACAATACAATACAATACAATACAATACAATACAATACAATACAATACAATACAATACAATACAATACAATACAATACATTGCAATATAATGTAATGTAATCAAATATAAAAAGTGATAAAATAATATGACGATAAATAAATAATAAATAAATAATAATAAATATTAACCAACAATCACACCACGTTAACCTAGCCCCGTGGTAAGTTCGTAAGAACTTGTGTTACAGGTACTAGGAACGGAAATAAATTTAAGATATAAATACATAAATACACATCCATGACCCGGTGCAGACATCTATATTCGTCATACAGATTATCTGCACCTGGCGGGATTCGAACCCGCGACCACTGCGTAGAGTGTCCAGTTGCCTGACCACTCGACCCTTCATTATTCGGACACCCACCACCTCAGTCCCCCGAGATCATGGACGCTGTAAAGGGTCCGAAACGTCGGGAAACAATTTAAAATATTGTAAAACTATAAAGTTTTAAATAAACGCGATAAAATCCGGTATAGACTTTTAATCAAATGAAAAAAAAAAAAAATTACTAAATAAATAATCGGGATAGTTACCACTGTTCAGAATTGAGTACAACATGCAAAGAACTCTCATCGATCTACGACCCCGTATCGTATGCCAATTCAGGCGCGAGCGATATGAAGATACGTTATCAAACTTACGTAGATTAAATATGAAGCGGAAGGCCGTATTAAGAAGTCGCTCAAGTTTGTTCACCAAATCCTCATTCGCGTCAAGGTAACATACATCACCGTAATCTATTATAGGTAAAAGTAATGTATTCACAAGCTGAACCTTGGTTGTAATGGGTAAAAAATGTTTTAAACGCATCATACCATGCAGAGTACTATAAAATTTACGGGACAAGTCTCTCACATGATCAGACCAGTTCAAGAATTTATCCAGCGTAATTCCGAGTTCTTTCACGGATTCTGAAAATTGAATTGAACAATTCTCGTAACAAAGCTTGTGTGTCGCTATATCAATTTTTGCTAGCTGTTTATGACTACCAATGATGATAGCCTGACACTTTGCCGGATTAACGGCAATGCCATAGTGAGTAAACCACTGAGATATCTGCGATAAGTCACGATTCAGGGCGGCAATAGTGTCAGCCAAACCATCAGTGGCAGTATGTTGATAAAGCTGCAAGTCATCTGCATAAAGGTGGTAGCTAGAAGTAAGAAGAGAAGTGACGGAGTTGATAAACAGAGAGAATAAAAGAGGAGAAAGCATACCGCCTTGAGGAACGCCTGCATTCAAACCGCACCAATCAGAGTAATTTTGACTTAGTGAATAGCCTCCTGACGCCCTCGAAGATATGATGAGAACCATTGCATAGCTTAATCTGAGAGATTTGCGTGAGCCAGGCAAGCAAGAAGCAAGTCGTGGTCCACAGCATTGAAAGCATTGCTAAAGTCAATGAGGACAAGAATTGTGACGCTCTTGTTTTCCATAGCTTCTCTTATATCCTGAGTTACCTTTAATAACGCTGTAGTAGTACTGTGTCCCGCTCTAAAACCGGATTGGAATGGGTTCAGTAAGTTATTGGAAAGTAAAAATTGGGATATTTGGTGATATACAATGCATTCTAGTACCTTGGAGAGAAAAGGTAAAATGGAAATTGGACGATAATGCTTAGGCAGAGAGGGATTTCATATTTTAGGGAGTGTGAGAACAAATGCGTTTCGCCACATGTCTGGAAAGGTACTAGATGTTATAAAAAAATTAACAATATGTGTAATAACGTATAGGAGAGGATCTAAAAGAAGGTATATCATGACATAGTTTATATTATTTGACTGACCCGTTGGCGCAGTTTGCAGTGACCCTGTTTTCTGCTCCAAGGGTTGTGGGTTCGATTCCCGCCTCGAATCTGGGTGTAATATATGTTTATTTATATATGTATTATTTATATGTATATTTATTTTAAAAAAAAAGTATATCAGTCGGCTGTTACCTAAAACACAGGCATTAAGATGCCTACCTTAGGAACAGACGACCGTGTGTGTGTGTTAAGCATATTTATATTTATATTTATATATTTATATCGTCACAACCCATGGAGTTAGAGGAGAACGACTGTATACATTTTTTAACCTCAGACTCGCTTACGGTAGATAAATTGAATGTTGAAGGGTTTTTTGGCAAACAGTTTATCTCAGAGAGCGTTTTAGATTTAGTTTGTTTGTCAAGTGTAGGCGTTGTAGCGAAGTAGGTATTTAGAGTATTTTAATCAATACTGCATCTGGCTTCCGTATGAGCAGGTTTGCCTATGCCAATGGATTTAAGAAAGCAATAAGTATTAGATGAAGAAGAAAGTTTAGATAAATTAAATTTTAACGTTTTAAAATTATACACCATAAAGCATAAATTATGGTTTCTGTTGGAGCCAAGTTATTTTGCCATCCTTGTTCTCTCGAGCTGATTGACACCAAACTCGGGGTATCTAGCTTATCTGGTTCCCGAGATATGGCCTGTGGGGGTGAAGTAGACCAAGTCGAGGAGGGGGGATATTGATGGTGAGTAACTCCTGGTGTCTTATCCTTTCAAATGGACCCTGATAGTAGGGGTCTAAGCTGGTTGGTTTTGGAGTTACACCGGGATGATTTTGGAGGTAGAAAAGTGGTTTAAAATAAATTATTTAAGTACAAAAAAGTATTTAGAAAATTTAGTATTTTAGAAAATTACAAATAATGTAAAATAAAATAAATCAAACAAAAAAAAATTGTAATGCAAATTATTAAGTAAAATTATTCGCACCGCCCCCTTACCTGTTTTTCTTACGGTCTTAGTCTCACATTTTTTTCAGTTCGGTGGCGCAGCAAAATCCCTATCTCCTCCAAGCCTGTAAAGAACTTCGTTCCAATAAAATATACTTTTATTAAGTGTAAGGCTAACATAATATAACTCAGTTCGAACAAAGCAAAATATATTGTCCTAAACAACTTTAAAACACTGACATGTAATTGCATCCATAATTCACAAGAAACGCAGCAAGTGGTTAATACCGTTTCAAACGAATTACATTTGCTATTAACTTTCTGAAGTTTCTCGAAGAGCTTATCAGAGATTTTAGGTATTGAAGAGCTTTTATCCGTAGTCTAAGCTTTTATCAGATTTTGCTTATTCTGTTCGTCTACCACAGGATAATCAAACTGTGGTGGTGTGTGGCTAAGTTAACGTGGTGTGATTGTTGGTTAATATTTATTTATTATTTATTTATATTTATTGATATTAAATCCAGTCAGATACAAAAAGTTCAACCAAAGAGATTTTTTATTTTATTTTATACATAAATAATACGAAAAAAAAAAAAAATTCATCCCGAACCTATTATTTTATTTTGTCTTGAAAATTCGGTAAAAGGTGTTTGATAATTTTTAATTTGTGTTAATAAATACGTTAGAAGGGGAAACATATTTTTATTAGCCATATGTATTCCAGTTTTAAGATCAGAATTACTCAAATGCACACAGTCCGTCATTTACATCGATTTGATGCCATTCCCTACCTTTGACACTATGAGAGGGTAAATATTTTCTCTTAGTCACAAAACAATATATAAACTTGTTATAATAAATTAATAAAAAATAACAAAATATTGATAAAATATTTAATAAATAAACGTAACTGTATTAGAATTTCTACCAAAATTCTATCCCCAGACACAAAGATAAATCAAAATAATCTAAAAGAAAACATCAACAAGACGAATTTATTATGGTTTTATAAAATATTATTTTTCAGAAAAGAAAAAGTAAGAGAGGTCGGTCAAGATGCTATTTAACGTGGAGTATACAAAGCTGAACATACAATCAAATATTAAATAAATAGGTTTGACAACAAAGAACGATGAGATCCCTCCCTAGTCGCGTAGCAACCGCAAAGAAGGGATAAGCGCTGTAAGGAGGTCCTGTTGTTTAGAACTAGAGGTTTAGCAATATTGTCATTTTTGCGTATCAATCAAAAGTCGTTATTGGTTATGGAAACTATATTGCTATATTCCAGTATATCGAAAATTCAAGAAGTCATATTATAAATGTTGTGTTGAACACGATATTAGAATAAATATATCGAGCAAAAAAGAAAAAAATGGTTGTCTGTAAAGTCGGTTTACGGACGATAATTTTTACGTGATAACGTTATAAGAAAACATAGATGTAGAATTGATATACTCGAACGCAGTCCGATGGAGTGTAAGAGAGATGCGTCATAAGTCGAACTGATCGTGCCTCTCTATCGCTTGTTCTGCGCTCTCGCTCGCTCGCGACACGTGACAAAATGGCGTCATTTTTGAAAAAAAATACCCGATAGCTTTCATCAATTTACTAAACGTTATCACGTCAAAAACATGTGTATGTACTTAATTAAGAAGTTATACTTCTTTGGCGTAACAGAACAAAAATAGCTAAAGATTTCATTCCGTATACCACAACTCTTTGTTTATAAAAGAAAATTAAATGAATAATAAAAATAATACATACTAACCATTAACCTTAAATCTATAAATGCACTTAAATAATTTAAGATGAAAGTCACTTTATCACGAACTTTTACAACGGTCTACCATTCACCACCATATATAATTTTATTTAAAATAACATACATGTAATATATTAATGAATAAATATTTTTTTATCTCCAGAGATATAAAACACGTGTTGTAGATTTATCAATATTTGGGAAACTACTTTTAATATAAATTTTCACTGAAACTTGAGAGACAGCTATTAGCTAACTTTCTTCTTCGCTTCTTAGCTGTCGGTCGCACGCATCGTAAAAACTCTCACACTCTCATATTTTGTTTTATTCTCATATTTTTTTCCCAACACGCCTGTTAAGTATGGAACCATACTATGAATCTTACGGTACCCTACAAGAATTGGCAAGCAAGCATTTAGGATGTTTGTTTCAAAACGAAGGAAAGCCGATGCAGCCCATGTCGCAACGTCCGCTACGAGCGTCAGCTACGAGTCGCCGACGCAGCGATTTCATCATTAGCCTAAATTAATTTTCATAATTAATTTTAAATAAAATATTGTCATTCCTAATTCCAACTTCGAATAGGTTTCACATATTTAGTTGTAATTTTTTTATTAATTAATTAAAGTAGTTTTTAAGTAAATTTGGTTTTTTTTCGATCCATTGGCTGCAGTAAACGTAATTGGCGCAGTCGGTAGGATAATTCGAAGCAGTTGCGATACGTAAAGATCCAAGAATCGGCTCCAGGCGCATCATCTGCAGCTGCTTACACTATCAAGTGTTTTATCGATTATCCGAATCTACGTACGCTGCCGAGGACGCACTTAGCAATCAGTGCAAAGAAAAGCCAAAAAGGACACATGTAAGTACTTTGAATATTTTCTTAGTGTTGCCAATCCTTTTTCCACCATTTTCCACCAACGAAAAGTAGGAAAAGGATCTGTCACTCATCGACAGATTTATAGAAATAGTGTTATAGATAATTTTAGAAATTTAGACGAGTCAAACTTCGATTTAAATAATTTTAATTTATTAAATTTGAATAGCAACTTTAATAATTCTAATTTAAGTATAAAAAATAATTTAAGTGAATTGACGATGGACCCAGATACCATTTATGAGGCCCTCCGCCCAGTTCCTGAGTTTGACGGGAACCCTAATATTCATACTAGATTTATTCGAATTTGTGATCAGATAGTCTTAAGTTACATTAAAAGTGAACCCGAAAATGAATTGACTAACTTATGTTTGATTAACGGAATATTAAATAAAATTACTGGTGCTGCAGCTAGGACGATAAACTCCAACGGTATTCCCGATAGTTGGCTGGGCATTAGAAACGCGTTAATAAATAATTTTGCAGACCAGAGGGATGAGACCGCCCTCTATAATGATCTCTCATTAATAACGCAAGGCAATGATAGCCGACAGAAATTAGCACCGCGCTATACACAGGACACAGTTCTCGCAGACCTCCCCATTCATATATACAAATCTAAAAAGAAAGGACCCATAGCCAAGTCCCGACTTAAGCGTGTACCTAAGACATAGTCTATTTTAAAACGAAACTAGACAATATTACATTACCTATATTCGAACTCCAAATATAAGGCTACTTAAATTCTTATATATTTCTATTCTTTATACTTATACCTCTGAACTAAAATGCTTAAAACCTAACCATGTTAAAAGATTATATTATTTGACGGACTATGTAGTATCTTTTATTAAAAGTATAACTGGTAACTTAGACTATTCTGATGCTGAAAAATATAACAAAGCTATTAAAATAAAATAAAAATGTTATCTGAGCTCAACGATCATATTAGCCTTAATAATGCATGGGCGGCTCAATACATTTAAATTATAAGTAATATAATAGTAATTATAAGTAAATAATATAATTAAATTCGCTAAATTAATATTATATATACTATATACTTAGAAATAAATGGAATAGAGAATATCTTAGCATTTATTTGTGCATCGAGCACTCATCATAAGCATAGATAGCTTAGAAAATATGATATATAGACTTAGTAACATTTATAGTAATAATTAAATATTAGATGCTGATCTTAGAAATTATTATAATGTAATTAAACCTGGTAATTATTTCAATAAAAAACGTATTATAGTAATTTTAAAAATCCCTATTATATCTATCGATACTTTCAAATTGCAACGCCTTTCCGTTGTCCCTAACAAATTACAATAGATCCTTATACCTCCTTATCCTCTTATGGCAACCGATAGAAAACTGTTCATGTACATGGAGGCTGAATGCCCGAAGTCTGATAACTACCTTCTCTGCGGGGAAACTATCAATCACCAGCCACGAAAATAGCCTGATTGCATGCAGTGTTCTCTACGGATGAAGACCATCACCATTATTAATATCAATGACGAAATCAAAGGACAACCGCTGAAGATCACTGAAATCTCTAACAATTATTCATCGATAGAAAACGACAAGATACCTCACATAACCCTCAACAAGTAAATCTTAAAAATTTGCAACATCTAGAAGATAAAATAATTGTTCAAAATCCAATCAAGTTGGATCATGTAGATATAACATTATATCATACAACGATACCGCTGTATGGGATTATAATAGGCACTGTCTCATTCATTTTAATCTTTGTCATTCGACGTCACCTGAGAACAAGAACTAAAGTCACTATGCCAGAGGAAGAATCAAGAAAGGACAAGGAGCAAATGTATGCAGTGCCTAGCGGATCCAGTAACCAGGAGTCTGTGCCAGCAACATTTTCGTTAAAAGTCCTCAAATAGTTGCTGCTCTGGGGGTGGAGGTGTTAAGTATGGAACCATACTATGAATCTTACGGTACCCTACAAGAATTGGCAAGCAAGCATTTAGGATGTTTGTTTCAAAACGAAGGAAAGCCGATGCAGCCCATGTCGCAACGTCCGCTACGAGCGTCAGCTACGAGTCGCCA